>WHYT01017112.1:724618-782100 GCA_009806455.1 Tetrax tetrax
AAAAAAAAAAAAAAAAAAAAAAAAAGTCATTTTTTCTCCGTTAACACGTTGCTGTTCTGTTTCTTACACCTTTTGACTCCCAGACCCAACCTACCACCCCTGCTGCAACGTGGCTCTCCTCCTGGTTAGTGGCTGCCAAAGCCACTTTCGACCTGCTCCAGGAATGAGCAGAGTGAAGGATTTCAACGTGCCTCCGTCAAACAGAGCTGCCTGGCCATGCACTACATAGTTTAAGAACCGAGGCAAAAATGTGGCTCTCAGTTTTCCTATGTAATAAGACTTTAATCTGAACACTTACTGTTTCATACTTTTTCTCTACTATTTCAAGCTATCCTCCTCCCTTCATCACTGATGCTCCCTGCTTAATAGAATTGCCATCACCCCTGACAACCATTTTGCTCAGTAGTGATGGTTTAGTATTTATGCCTAGCATTTGCCCTCAAAACTTTTAACACGGGATAAGAGAGCAAAACAATTAAAACATAATATTTTGCTACATGATGATAATTTTCCCTCATTGGTGAACATTAGGAAATGGCATTATTGTAAAGACCCAATTACCTTCTTTATGAGCATTGTATATTTGGAAAGTAATAAAACAGAGTTATAAAACTCAGATGATTAGGAATCTTAGAGATGTTCTGCATTTTAAGAGGAGGGGTGGAATATTCTTTTAATTGCATCTGAGTACAGCCCAACCAATGATTAGTTACTTTCAAAGCAATAAACATTACCTGGGAAGCAATAAAAGGAAATGCAAGAAAGTTATTTGATGGATGATTCCCAGAAGACATAAGGTAAAAGAAGGGAGTGTGGTTTAGTGGTTACAATAACAGCCTAGTAGTCAGGACTCCCGCCGTCTCATCCAAGCTGTGAGGCTGACTTACTAGATGCTCTCTGGTTCAACATTTTGTTTTATTCAGTGTTAAGTTGGCTCTAATAATACCCAAAGAATTGATGTGAAACTAAATAACACAAGTGTTTGTCAAGGCTTTGAAAGTTAGGATGAAATAAGTACTTTTAAATGCAAAGCATAAGTGGCTGAAAAACATGAAAGGTATTTTGTTGAAATCTGACGATGTAAAACACTAGCACAAGTGATAATGGACTAGGCAAGCTCCCATCACCTACGGGTCAGAGATCAGCTGCTTAATTTTATCAGGGGAAATAGAGACATATTTAATTTCAGTTCTTGGAGAATTCAGTGAAGCCTCATCTCACTTCCAGTGATTTCCATAATGCCAGCTTTGGCCCTACAACCTGAACCTATTTAATGCAATCCCATGCCCTCCACACTCTACAAATATCAATTTCTCCTTTGCTAACGCGGTCTTTCAGGGTGCAGGCAGAACAAAAGAGCAGAAAGCATTAAAAAAAAAGGGATATACACAAGTTCCTAAGACAGAGTATCCTTGCAAAGCAATCTAGAAAGTCTAAATCAGAACAAGAACCACCCATGATTCATTATGGCCCAGGAATTGCACCACAATGAATTTCAAGTTCCAGTTAGAACAATCAGAAAGAAAACCTTAAGAAAGGAAAAAAAAAAAAAATCAAAACAGCAAACCCCAACAACTGGTGTTTTTACATACCTTTGAAAATTATTCTGTTACCTTATCCTTCAAGGCTAAGAGAGGATGTGACACAGTGGTTGTTACCCCATTAGTCATCTCCATTCCTAGAACTGTTTCGGAAGCACTGATGAGCACAAATAAGGAAATGAGGATTTAGATGCATTAATTGAGTGATAAAGATAAATCTATTGAGAAATATGAAAGAGAGCAAGAGGTAGAAGCAGCCAGAGACAAGTCCATCCCTTATGTTGGATTCTCATGTTCTTGTCAAACTTCAAGCCTGCTTTTTCCAACACAACCAGAAAAATGTGGCCTCTGGCTGCCCTTTTTGAGCACATGGAGACCATTTAAAAGTGCAGAATTGAGTTGCTGTGTCCCCCCAAGAACACACATCCAAAAAGAGGTTTGTCTTATCATTTGCAGTATATAAAAAAAAAAAGGGCTTTGGGGGGCCTAGTTACTTTTTCATCCATACAAGTCCCTATACAAATCTGGAAACAAAACTATTTTTAGAGCCTTTGGAACTGATTGCCCTCATTTCCTCCTCCATAGACAGGTTTTGGGTGGATACCAGACTTTGTAAGCATTATTTTTACTTTGCATAACTCATTTCACAGATACCATAACTCACTTAGCATATGAAAAACATGAGCTGCTTCAGATGGACTTTTTTTTTCCCCACGCCCAGGCTGTGATCTTCAGGGACAAACACTGTCCATAAACTAATTAGATCATTTCCTTCCACTGATACGAACAGCCTGGAAGAAAATGAGATTGCATGCACGCTTCGTTTTCTAGTTCTTCTGTTTCTGTGCCAAAACATTTATTTTCCTTAATTATAAAGAAAATTGACCAATTTTATGCCATAATTATACCATCTCTTTGTACATAGCTACCTGAGATTGCAGTGTTTTGTTCTGTAATGATAACACAGCTTTCTGAGCACTTGACATAACAGTGTCTGTACCCACTTTGGGTTCTAATGCTTGTACAACAGTAAAGCGAGAAAAGTTCCATTCAAGGCCCCTAAGATGATGTTTGAGAAGATATGGTTTGGTCCTTTTAGTGTCGTCATTTTTCCTAAGTAAAGCAATTCAACAGTTTTAACACAAAACACTAAAAATATTCTGGACATGTTTGCCTTTCCCCAATGAAGCCAAGGACCACTGCCCCTATTTTCTCTGCTTCAGTTAAATGCTAGTAGTTAGATGGCATGAATCTGGAGCAAAACCCTGTTGATCTTATTTGGAAATAAGCAAGAGCTTAAAATTAGGCATAGCTAAAGCCCTCTGCAAGATCAGGACCTCAGAGCTATATGCTACAAGATGCCAAAAGCCTTTATGGTTCATTTAATCATCAGGAGTGTAGGATATTCAGCATTTTGCCAAGCTGGCCTCTCCAGCTGTGTTATATTGGTTTTGATTGCTCTTACTTCACTCATGTTCATGCCCTGTTTCAATTTGATTTGAACGAAAACCAAGCCTCCAAAGGCCCTCTGCTGAGAGCTCCACAATCTCCTCTGTTCTGCCTGCGAATGTGGAAAAATATTTCAGATGCAATTTTAAAGCACATAATCACGACGGTTCCTATTCAACCGCTGGTTTTGCATGTGGGGCATTGGCGGCAGAAAAGTTGAAGGGAAACGAAGTATAGAAAACCAGGGAAAAGTTGTTTGAAGAAAGATTATGGGAAACAGAAGCAGAGTGGAGGGGAGAGAAGGCAGCATATAGTTTGATGGTGTGCTCATTATAGCCAATGATAAAAATCCTATTGACTTTAACAGCACATGATCAGGCTTCCCACGTGTAAAGTTAATATTGAACAGAAAGCAGCCTAGCTTCTGAATGATTCTTCTGGTGCTACAAGTCAAAACCTAAAAAACCCATATAGGAGCAGAGATTTCATTGCCTTGTATTTCAACTAGATGGGTATTAGTAAAAATCAGGTTCAGAGTAGGTATAAAAAGTTCAATTTGATACAGGAGTATTTTAGTAAAATTTTAACTCACTTTGCACGGATATAAATGATTTCTCACATTGCAAAGAACCAGAGAACGAGTCTGAATCTTCTTTATTTTTAAGTCAGCAGCTCTTGGGATACCTTGCACTCTGCCAAATTAGCTGAGGATCTGGGCCACGGAGTGCAGATAACGGGGGAGAAAAGGAAGGATTCATAAATCCAGATTTGTTTTGCAGACGTGGGGTACCACGGAATGAAAAATCATGTAGCACATTTGCAGTCATTCAGCTTCCACGAGGTCAAACTGCCTTTTGTTGAAACAAGGCTAAAACACCACATTTGAATTATTTGCCTCCACAGTCATAGATATTGTGACTTAGTCCAGATTCAGTCTGCATTCTTAAACCTCTGAGCAATTGTTGGCAAAACCCGTCTGAGTACTTAGATTGCAATGAAACATTTTCACAAACATCTGCTAGGGCTGCCTGATAATAATCTTTTTTTTTGGTGTATGTGAGATTTTTAGAATCAGAAATCTATTTTTAAAGCTTCAGAACAATAGCATTCAAGCCATGCCATCCTCTACGGGAGCTGGTAACTCTCATTGCTTAATTGCAAGGAGCGTTTGAGTCTTGGACATCATCCCGGTTCATACTGTTATTGAGTGACAGGGGAGCTGTAAGCCAGGTTTATTATATCCACATTCTGTGATCCTCTGCACCTGACATTCCTAGATACAACTCAGGAACAAAAATGCTGGATATTTCTTGTGTTTGCCAGTAAAGTCCAGATGACAACATGGAAACGTTCAAGGCCAGGTTGGCCGGGGCTCTGAGCAACCTGATGTGGTTGGAGATGTCCCTGCTCCTTGCAGGGGGGTTGGACTGGATGGGCTTTGAAGGTTCCTTCCAACCCAGACCATTCTATGACTCTAGGATTCTAATACATGAAATAAGTTAAACGAGAATGTAGATGAAATTTCCCTATATTGTTTCAGTGTTTCTTCATTTCTTTTCCACTGAGGGTATATCGTTCTTGACTGTTTATCCTAATCTCCAGTACTGTTTGTTCTAGACACTGTGTCCAGCTCCAGAAGCAGCTGCATTTTAATAGATAACGATTTCTCTCTTAGATGCTGTTACATCTCTTTAAAGAGGTTCCTTCAGAGCATTCAGTCATATGTGAAGGGATTTAATGACCCTGTCTTCAACCTGCTCAGGCTCAAACATAAGTCAGTTTATGACAAGGAACGAAAAAAATTTACTTCTAGGAAAGAAGTAAAAGATTGCTGGGTTCATTCAGTTAATGTAAATAATTTTCCTGTGTCCGCCTGAATGTAATTCCATTGTGCAGTCGTAAACAGAAGAGAGATTATTACCAATACGTGGAATAGGGTCTGTATACTCTCAGGATTACCAGGTAATAATGGTTATTTTGAACAAGGTTATGAATTTTTATACACACACATACTCAAAATCCTTCAAAAAGCTTGAATATTTCTAACTCATCAGAGGCTCTTCCCTCATCATTTAGAGTTTTCTGGACTGTTAATTTTAATTTTCTCATTCATTTTGTTTAAATTGTTCATTATCTCATCACTGCCAGAGAAAGTTGAGGCTTGTTGAAAGCACTCACTATGAAGTCGTCTAACATCCAAGGCTTTGAAAAGTTGAAGGCACTTCCAAAATTATTAAGAATTACATTTTCCAAGTTATTTGACATGGCCAAGAAAGCCCCACATCCAAATGACATTGTGAGGATGATGAAGCAATAGCTTCATGTCTACTCTAGTTTTGCAGAGTTAGTGAATGCTGTTCTTCAAATGTCCTGGCATTTGCATAACTGTATGCAACATGACAGATAAGAACAGTGAGGTAGAATTTATTTATGGCCTTTTTTTTTCATTATTATAGGGAAAGTGATTTTAGTATGTCATTGAAAATTGATTATTTTTTTTTGTATTTCAAAACTCACCTCATCTTGAGAATTAATTTTATTATCCTATGTAAACTGATAAGTTTGTAAGGCATTTTCAGTTGTACTGGAGCTAGGTTCCAGCAAGAAATTAAGTTGGCTTCATATCCCAAGACAAAAAAAAAAAAAAAAAAAAAAAAAAAAAAAAAAAAAGCATTATTTTAAGTAAAAAAATGTCACAGTTTCAGCAAGATGAGTATTTGCAGATTTAGGCTGTGTCTGAAGGCTGAAGGAGAGCAGAGAAAGCGCCGTTCCCAGCCCTCTGCTGATGCTGCAGAGATGAGTCACCTCTGAAAATCCACACACGAACATCCCTCTCTGCTACAAGGCTCATTTTGCTCCACCTCCAGCTTCCCCAGTCTACATTAAACCTTGCTACCCTTTGGGTAGGGAAATCCTACACTGCTGTCCCAACTCCAGCATCCTTCCCGCTCCTTGCTGTGTACAGAGGACTGCACTGATGTTTCTAGTTTTAGCCCCCTCATTCCTCATCTGCCGATCATTCAACAACTCTGTCTTGTTGTGCAACATCTTTCCTTCTCCCCAGGTACAAAGAGGAACTTAGGTCCCCTTTTGCCCTTTCCCAAGCAGTGAGGGGGATTTATTTCTAGCTAGGTCATGAAAGACACATCAGGAATTCTTGGTTATTTCCTTGCTTTGCCCCTGTGTCACAGCATGACCCTGGAAAAAATCATTTGCATCCACATTTAAATGCAGCAAATCTGCATGAAGTGTGGATGAGGGGCTGTGGAGCTGCTCCTACCTGACGTGATCTGAAAAAGGAGAGGAGCGAAGTAAAAGTAAATCTTAAATTTCTCTTTTGGCAGCATCTCTCCATGGTTGGTACAAGATGCCACGTACGAACAACAAGAACGTGCTTTGAAATACGCTCAGCCATGCAAATTGATGTGGTTTTTAGTGGCCCTTGCACAGGGATATTTCCCTGCTCTGGCTCCTTTGATCAATAACTTTCAGAAAAAAAAAAAAAAAAAAAAAAGGAAAAAAAAAAGGTGTAATTCAGAGGAGAGAAAATAAATAAACTCTTTTTCCCTGTGCCCACAGAAGGTGAGGCAGGCGGCTGGGTGATGGGCGTGCGAGGCAGGTCATCCTAGCAAACTGTGGCAGAGGGATCGCGGATGGATGATGGAGTGACTGAACACGGGCTTTGGCATTTTTTCTGCCTCTGACAACACAGCCCAAGGCACAGAGTTAGTGGCATTTACCATGTCTTAGAGGCAAACTCAAGGCTGTCCCAGGGCTCCCTTCCCCATCATTTTGCTTTCCTGTTTCATCCTACCGAGAGTTCATTTGTACATCTGGGAGGCAATCGAGTTTTCTCCTTGGTCCCACTGCGAGTAGATTGGGTTCACATTTCAGTTACCCTTCTTCTCTTCCAAACTTGCCGTGTTTCTCCTTTCTCCCCCAACCCCAGCTATATTTTTGTTGTTGTGTTGCAAATGACTAGTTGGGATTTTTCAGCAGAGTTGGTCCATCACTGTCCAGAGAGCAGCACCCCCTTTCCCTTCAAATCAGGCTGTGTTTGCTGGGGCTCCAACCACATTGATCAGAAGCAACCCTAAAAAGATGCTTCCCAGAGCTCCCACTGAACCTCAGCAAAGGTTTGTGCCTCATGGCATGATGGATAAGCCCATGATATCCTCTAGGAATGAGGTTGGTAGGTCCAACACATTCTGTGTCAGAGCAAGGACCTCCAGAAGAAGGGGAGCTGTGAGAAAGGAGGTTCTACCTTGGCAATGCAAAGACCTCCCCTCTTTCCCTTCTCAGCTTGGTGGGTCTGGCACACTGCAGGCACCATCAGAAACACATAAACAAATATCAGTCAGGTCAGAAATACCTACGATTGCTTTTTTGACAGAGATAACATGCCCAGATGGCAAGCTGGTAGGAGATGCTTGGTGGAACAGCTTTCTTGTGCCAACAACATTTTCATGGAAGTCTGGCAAAGCAGTCATTTGATTCATGCACCCCTTCTCATCTCCTGGTAAATGCAAGGTAGTTTATTCTTGTTTCACTGGCTACATAAAGTTTCTGATGATATTTCAGTTTTTAAATGTGCGGCATGTATTTCAGAGAATTCCTAGGGAGCAGCTGACACGTGCTAAGTCCTCACCCAGGACTAAGTTTTCTGTGCTTCAGAGCCTTTCTCAGCTGCTCCAGACACAGACTGTTATTGCTGCATATTCAGATTTTGTAACTTTACATCAAGCATTCAAGCCTGTCATCCCAGTTATCCCATGAGGTATCTAAGTGCTGAATCAGATACTCTAATACAGAGCCCTGACCTTAACAAGATATTCAAGTTTGAAGCTGGATTCATCTCTGCAGGGACTATTTAACCCCTTCTGCAACCTTGTTTACATTTCTAGCTCTTGCTGCAATGATCCAGGCCTTGAATCTGAGACTGCGAAGCATCTTTCCCACCACGCTTCTCTCTCCTCCTCTTTATTCAGTGGCAACTTAAGCACCAACATGGGCAAAACCTGCTGTGTAAAATCTGGGTCCCACCTCTTTACCAGAAATCCAGCTGTGATTTCCTGCTCTGTGGCTGAACGGAGATGGGGATGAACAAAACGTGGACAGAGAAAGCATCACAAATCACTTTTCACGTTGCTCATGCAGATCAGGGTTAGGATGGCTCCAGTACGGAAGCAGAATGGGACTTCTAAAATCTTAGGAAAAAAACAAACAAACAAACAAACCAACCCAAAAAACCAACACATTTTGTTTTTGTTTTTGTTTTTTTTTTTATGCAGGCATCAACTAGTTAGTGGTTGTTAATTAAGAAATAATCCCAGCGAAAGCTGCTGCCGCCACTCTAATAAATCATTCATTAACAGGCCATTTCAGTGGGGCTGTTGTTTCCAAGCACTGTATTTAGCTGTTTGAAACAACCTTCATAGACTTAAGAGGGGGAAGCAGTTACGGCTCGGTCGTTACCTGATGTTTAACGATGCAAGGCTCTATGAGCCAAGCTGGGAAGCGATGGTTGCACTTTTTGGTTTTTTGCAGGTCTGGATGGTTCCAATTGAGCATTAGGGGATTTGTGGGGTTACTATGGTGATTGGTGCCCGATAAGACCACAGAAGGATGATGGATGTGTGTTGCAAACGTAGACATAGACCTTGCTTCCCTCTATATTTTTAATATCAAAAATATAGTGATATCACTAGACTATCAATTAGGGTGAAAATACCACTTGTGCCTCTCCCCCGGATTAACAGCCCTTGAAATGTAAACAGCTGAACCTTTTTCACTGCACAATCGCCCTGAACCACAATTACTTTTTTTTTGTCACTCTACATTTTGTTCGTTAATGTTTTAAAAATGGCAACGTGTCGCGCAAATTTGTTGGACCTTCCTTCTGTTCCCATCTTTGCTCTTTTGTTTTCCTGCTCAGAAAGTGGAGGCTGGATATGGAGATGCTGGATCAAGGCTTTCAGCCTGTGGGATAGAGGGATCCGCTCTGCTCTTGTTGCAGGTAGAAGGTGTATCATCTTCTGCCTTAGCAGTGGTGACGCAACCCTACATGTCAGCACCTCATTTCCTTGAGTGTTAATTCCATTTCCAATTTGAATCTCCATTTTGGTACACACGGGAACCCAATTCATGGATGCAACATTTCCACTTCCAAAAAGCTGTATTTAAGAATTTCATACCAAGGAGACTATGAGCATATGGATGGATGTATATGAATAGCCCACCTGCAGTCTGTAAATAATTCAAATGTTAATTGTTGTGCTTGGCACTTCAGTGATGGCTTTTACTTCAGCAACACCTCAAGCCCTCAAGCAATTATCAGGATCCCGCTGTGCAGAGTGTGATACACTCAGAAAGGGCAAGGAATAGCCCAGAGAGTTTGCTCTCTAGTTGCAAAATCCAGCCTTCAGAGAAAGCCTGTTTGTTAAACAAACAAAAAAATAGGGAGATTCTTTTATTCCTGTTCATCAAGTCCAGTAGTCATGATCCACTTCATCTGATTCAAAGAGTTGCATTCAGTGCATTGCTGGGTTGATAGAGAAGTGCTCATTGTTATGTGGCACACAGGTAAATTTCCAAAAGTACCCATATCTCTACAAATGTTGCGGCAAGTAAGGATGCTGCCCTTATCTTATGATCCAGCTCACAGCATATCTGGGAGTAGATCAATCTGGGTCAAATGGTGTTGAAGATCCATGAGTCTCACCTTAGCCTTGCTGTTGGTTTTGGGATGGTTTGGGGGTTTTTTTTGTCTTTAGTCATCAATGTGAACAAGCGCCTTGTAAAAATGGAGTATCTGTCCGTGTCCGTGCAAGAGGAAAGAAAATAAGGTCTTGTGATGAAAATTCAGGACAAGTGACATTTTTTTCCTGGTTCCACCATTAACTTCACGGTTGTCCCTCCTTGAAGCCTCTCAGTGGCACTGCCTCGGTTTCCCACCTGGTTTGCAAAGTCGGTGTGTAGGCACTTATCTGCTGCAGGAGATGCTGCACAAGCACAGTTATCCAGACAAAACTCATCAGATGCTGTGGGTATGAGTTTTTTGGAGATCCTTCTGCATTAGAGCTTTTTCCTCTCTTTCAGTCAAGTCTAACATGAAGGTGAAAGAGCCACTGCTGGCCTTCACCATATTTTCTTTGTTTACTCATCAGCCTTTCAGAGTCCTCGTTATACCTTGAAAGAATGACGCTGGAATGTGTTCCCCTTTGTCTGTGTGTGGCTCAGGAGCTCTTCGCATCCAACGTGTCTTTATTCCAAGAGGCCAGATTTCCTGGGCTGTATTCTGGGATCTCTACATAAAACACGCGGGGCTCTGCAGAGCCTTTTACAGTCCTTCCTAGCCTCGTGAAGCACACACAGAGGCACTCCCTCTTGTTAGCACCACTGTTACTATTGTATAAAACCTTCGTTTATAAAGGCTATCACTGAATTCTCTAATCAACTTTATCCCGTAACGCCGCAGCCTTGCTCTGCAGCACTGAATTATTTATATCTTGTTGTGGGGTGTGGGGTTTTTTCATGCTGGACTGCACCGTGGTGTTTTCTTAACTCATGAGTGGTTTGCCACTCAAAAAAAAAAAAAAAAAAGACTTAAAAGCATAGCACTGTTACAAAGAGAGGATCAAAGTCTTATCCCAGCATCCTGGTTGGTTTGCCCCTTTCAAAACACTTGAAAACAGAGACAATATGCTGTCTGTGATTTGATCCTACCTACTCTGAGGCTTTGTGTACTTTTCTTGTTCACATATTATATTTCAATGATGCCAGCCCAGCATTTTATTTATAAAGCTATTCAGCCATCTTTTCTTAAAGTGTGGATTTTAATAGGTGCCAACATCAGACAAGCTGAGCCCAAGCATTCCGGTGATGCCAAAAAGTGCAAAACCAAATTTAAATTTGATCTTGATTTAAATATATATTAAATTATACTATATCAGAGTTCTGTATGGACATTCAGAGAAGTTTTGTCACTGACCTCAGAAGACCGGTTTAGGGTCTTTGGGTCACTACATCTTCTTCCCTACCTATACATTCAAGTTACACGTGAGTTTTGGCACAAAAAAAAACCCCTTACTTTTCTTAGTGTTGTGCATTCTTTTTCAAACCATATGTTACTAACTTTTCTGAGTCAGAAGAATTAATTTATATTCCGCTTACGAATATTTATTGCACTTCCCAAATTACCTCGGAATCTGTAGATCAATGCTCATACATGCATATGTATACATATATATACACACGGTTGAGAATATCTCACTGTCAAAAGGTTGCAGCAAGTTGGAGAAGAGGGGAAGCAGATAAACACACAGCGGCATAAAATATATCTGCCTCCTATTTAGACCAGGAAAATCACAACAAGGACATTTCCCACTAATTTTCATCCTGGCCTGGGATTTTGAGCCACCTTCTCGTTGCTCATTTAATTTTCCCTCCTCCCTACTCCCACCCTAGTGGCTTTTGCATCCTCACCAGCCAAAATTCAGAGTTCATTGTTGCCTGCCTCCACCTGTTCACTTAACAAGACATTGAGCACTCAGGACCACAGAGTTGTGTACCAGTGCTACTAGCCCATGGCTCTTTTCTTTGTTTCTACGGATTCCAGATCAAGAGGCTGTTTCCATTCTGGTTTGCTTTTTAAATGGAAATCTCCTCTGTCAACATCAAAATTAGGTTTTAAATGGACGTTCCTGTTCAGTCTTCATTGTTGCAGCACCACAACAGAGAAAAGTGGGTGAAAAGCCAGAAATCATCACTTAGTCACTGAGCATTTAATAGCTCTGTCCTGATCCACCAAGCCATTCCGTAGCTGAACCCACTGTTAGAGGTGGCACCTCCCAAATCCCATGAGCAATTGCTCTGAGCAGTCATTGTGTAGCAGAGAATTTTAACTCAAGATAAAGAAATTTTGGTGAAATCCTCATTTAAGGTTGAAAAGGGGAGGAAGGTGAGACCTAAACAATACTAGAGATGGTAGGACAAGTGGCCACGTCCTCACCTGAAGCTGTTCTCTGCGGCTCCACTTCTAGTGAGAGGAGAACAGTTTGTGCCACTGGAAAATCTGGTCCTATGTCTTCGCAAAATGAATTGGCCACTCTAAGGCAAAGGTGCACCACACCATTTCTGAGCTGTGCTTTTTCTCCAAGAGTCATTGCCAGCTGACTGGACGTAGGTGAGGAGAACTGTCGGGGTAATTTTTCTCCCTCCACCTCAGACAGCACGTATGGCATCTTGGGGAGCACAGCTCTTGGCTCATAGCGAAGATAAACTGCAGCCTCATTCCTCAGAAGAAAACTTCTTGAAGCATCGCAGGAAAATAAATAAAAACAGTGTCATGAACTTTGCAGGGGAAAAAAAAATATACTTCCCTCAGCCTTCACCATATGCTATAACTGCCATCCAGCAATGCACTTTCCTGGCATACCGGATTACACCGTATAGGAGACGGTGCTTTATGTTAAATTATGCACTTCAAGGGAAGAGGATCAGAGCACTGAAGACAGCGGTAGGCGTTATTGGATTTACTTTATTGCCTATTGTATAGATTGGAAGTAACTTAAAAGATCATAATTCCTCAAACAGAGGAAATTTTGCCACCCACAGGTTGAAAATTTGGGTGGGGAAACTTGCTTTCATTTCACAAACAAGTGGTTAAAACGACTGTTGTCTTCACTGCCAAAGACTGGCACTCAGACACCTTGAATCTCTTTTAAAAAGTCATGAAATTTACTTTATTATCATGAGACTTTAACAAAATGAGAATACAGATTGCCTGCTTCTCTTTACCTTGTGATTTTCTAGCTTGCCAAGCATGAATTTTCTGGCTTTTTCCTGTAAAGCAACAAACAAAATCCCCAGGAAGTCAGGCAACTGAGGGAAGCACCAAATTTTTAAGAAATCATCACCTAGACCAAGATTTTTTCAGCACAACTGTGATGTTTGCAGCACTGTCTTGTCTCGTGCATAGGGAGCTGGCCTGGAGCCAGAGGAGAGTGACAGGGACATACAGGAGAGGTGCTTTGGCTGCCAGAAATTGCTCTTCTGTGTTACAACTGGCAAATATCGACATGGTGCCCATTATAAGGTACCCAGTAAAAGTGGAGGAATGCATAATTTCAATACTGGACCATTAGGAAACTGATGGGAGAGGAAGGGAGGAAGTTTGCCTGCCTACCCTAAAAGATTGAGGTAAAGCCAGTGTGGGATATAAAATACCAAATCAGGTTATAAAGCTTAAATTCTCTTATTGGGAAAAAACACGTATTTGTGTGTACACATACAAGCATACACTTTTTAAAAAAAGTATCTGATTGGAAAAGGTCTATATTGATTTACAAATTTACATCAAATGGAGGTTCGGCTCAGCAGCTAAGGTTACACATGCCCAGCTCTCCTCTGTGTCAGATCCCCTGAATCCCAGTCGCTCTTTTCAATGGTATCTCATATTTGGAATTACCGGTTTCCCAGCCTTAGTGATGCCAAGCTGACCAGTATCACTTTCTTGTTCTTGTGTATCAGGGCCCAATCCTGAAATCTACTGATGCCAGGAGGCTCAGAGCAGGACCACGCACGGGGCTGCTGTGCTTCTGCTGTCCTGCTCAGGGTGCCGGGGCATCCCAATGTGTTTATATTTACAGCTAAAGCTAGATAAGAAATCATACCTTGGCACATACATGAAAATCCTTCTGTTTCTACTAGTTTTGAGGCTCACTCTCTCGATCACGTTCTATTATTACTCCAAGTTAAGTCTCGTGAACAACATATTTACTCAGCCCTTGACAGTTTGCAGTAGCAGTTCAGGCAGTAGCTTGTACACTGAAGGGATTGCAAAGCCTTGAAGAGAAGACAACCCAACTGCCAAGCACAGAGCCAGACTGCTCATGTTTTGTTTCTCCTGATCAGGGAACTCACTTTTATATTTGATTCTGGCTTCGTGCAGATTTTGCAAACAATGAAGAGAAGCAAATTGCAAACATGTGCTAGATGGTTTGGTAGATTCCCATCTTCGTCATTGCAGTCCACCAGTTTGCTGCATGACATTTTACTCCTTGGCCAATCTCAAACCAAGGATGCTGAGAGGGGATAATTCAGCTTATTTCTTATAGTTTTCAGAAACTTTTCTCTCCATTACTTGATTTATTGGTTTTACACTGCTTTTCCCATGCTGTCAATGGAAAATATATCAATCGCATCCATGTGATTCCTGACCCAGACTGCAATGTGCGGGCTAAACCCAAGTGCCTGGTAATGATGCGCTGTGCATTAAGCCAGAACATAAAAACAAAACAACAAAAACCCCACCAGAAACTCCACTCCATGACAGAGAGTCTTAGAGGCTCACGCTGCTTTTGCCATTTAATTTGCTGCAGGATAATTAGAGCCTCCTGCGAGGATTTTCACTTTGCAGAGAGGGAGATGGAGACCCTTCAGCACGCTCCCCCTTCGTGCATTAGGGGTTCCTCTCCCGTAGCTGTTTTCTTGCCAGCATGGGGTGCAGGAGCTGGCAATTGACCATAGCAGATTGAGAGAGCACTTTTACCCAAGGATATAGCAGTGTTTATGCCTTTTTTTTTTTCCCATGTGAGATAAGCTTATTAGTATTGTTAGTACCTTAGGAAAACACATTAAATAGATTTGAAGTGGTTGGAGAAGGGAGAAAGGAGAGTTTGCATTGTTTGTGGCCCTATAACATTTCATACCCATTGCAGTGAAGGCTCATTTACTCTCACAGACTTCTGTAGGTTTGAATTTAGCCTTTTAATTTTTCTGAGGGCTCATGACATCTCTCTGGAATGAAAACAAGTGTACTTTCCTATATTGTGACATGTTAAAAAGATTGTTCTTTCTCCCTTGAGGTTTTGGCTCTTTCCTCTAGTGAGTGGCAGGTTAGATTTCAAAAAATCTCATATTTTGAGTTACAATGAAGGACATAGATACACCTGATCATCTAGACATGAATATAGACATGGGTAGAGCAATGCCACCATCTTCTGTGCTTCTGCATATAGAAATAACTCTTTACAATAAGGGTTAAAATTTTTTTAAACTACTTTTTTGGACGCAAGCAAGAGATGTATAAACAGAAATCTGCGCATGCAGTATACTGAGCTCTCCTTGCTCTTAGCTTGTGGTTTTTTTAATCCACTTGATGAGATTTCTTTCCTATCCTATTTAATATATTACATCAAATACTCCATTCGCTTCTGTTTACTTAATGAACTGGTTAACATTATTATTGTTAAAGAAAATCCTTACATTGCATGAATCCTGCAGCTCTCTTCTCTGGAGATATTATACACTATATTGGACTTGATATATATCCCCATCTTATGCTAGAACTTACACTACAAAATATAAACTGCACAAGCCAACCTCACAGGTACTGTACCTCTCGCCTTGCGTGTCACAATAAGCTAATCCTTCCTGGTGATTCTCAGTTTTCTTACGGATGCAAATGAAAACTAGTTCCTAAGTAGCAACACTAATTTTAAGAAGAAATTCCTTTTAAATCCCAAAAGATGCGTGGAGATGCCGACCGCATTTTTGTGGTAGATAAACCTCTGCATTTTTCTGTAGCTTCCAATAAGTCTCAACTACACCACACTTCTAAAGTGGAATAATCTGTGTGTACATGTGTTGGAAGCACGGCAATACAGAAAGTGTGACACTGTTTTTAAGTCAATGTCAGCAATGGATGAAACACAGTTTTTATACTTAAATCAGAGAATTAGATTTCCCCGTAAAACTTGGCACAGACATCATATGATTTCTCAAAGCCATGGTTTAGTCTAGTCATGGCATTTCTAAATTCTGGCTCTGGTCGGATGTGGATTAAAGATTCTGGGACCTCAGGCTCCTCACAGACAAACTCGGTGAAGAAATCTGCACTACATTAGGTATGGAGAAAAGAGGTTTGGTTTTTTTTTTTGAAAGCAACTTTCTGCATGCTGGAGAGAGAAGCTCTTCCAAGATACTTAACGTAAAAGGGGCAGCCTGTGGATTTGATGTGAATTTTATGATAGGATCAGGGGTCATGGTTTTAAAATAGAGGGAGGAAGATTCAGACTAGATATAACGAAAAAAAATTACAATGAGGGTGGTGGAACACTGGCCCAGGTTGCCCAGAGTCGTAGTGGATGCCCCATCCCTGGAAACATTCAAGGCCCAGGTTGGCTGGGGCTCTGAGGAACCTGATCTGGTTGGAGATGTCCCTGCTCCTTGCAGGGAGATTGGATAGATGGCCTTTAGAGGTCACTTCCAGCCCAAACCATTCTATGATTCAATGATTCTATGAATCTGGGAGCCAGGAGAGCCGGGCACCCTTGTCTCTGAAAATGGCTCACGGGAGTGCGTCTATGGTGTTGGTCTGAGGACTGTTTCACCACAGGGTCTGTACAGACTGCACGCAGGAGACCATTTGGAGTGGAGCATCCAAAGAGTTTTGGTGGCTAGGCTGTTTCAAGGACGGGTCCAGTAGGAATATGGATAAGACAGTCCATATCTTCATCATCACTGATATGCTGGCTATGGGACAACCCTCTTGCACATGCTATAAAGAGATACTAATTTTTTATTAACTTGAAAAAAAGCCATTTAACTGCCCAGGGCTCAAGGAAAGACCATAAGGAGCTAGGAGGAAATGTGGACCCTTGTAGCAATGTACCTTGAACTATGGCAGAGGCATGGAGAAATGAGGAATTCACACTCCTGGCCACCTACGTGCGGGATTCAAACACGATCCCTTGGAGTTCTGTCCATCCTTTTCAAGGTGTTAAGAGCAGTAAGAGTGAGATAAAATGATGGCAAGACTTGACTGTGGCAGGCGTGGCAAGGAGGTGCAAAGGTGTGGGTAGGTTCCTGGTGAGCCTGTATGGCTTTAGGTCCTCCCTGGAGTGGCCAAGCTCTCTGTCCCAGATGGGGATGAGGAGCCAAGGTATGGGCCGGTCCACATCAGTAGGCATCAGTATACAGGTGTCCCTTCATGGGGCGTAAGACAGGCCAATCATGCGGGATATCAGCCAAAATAGACACAGTTTTGCCTGGGAGTCCAGACATCAGAAATTCTGGATGCTGCCCCTGTCCCCCAAAGTAGGAGCTGCAAGCTGTCCACGTCTCTGGCAAGCCTGCAGAACGTGGGCACCCACCCAGCCATCCAAATACCAGCACTTAACAGCTCTCACTGTCTCACCTGCTTTGCCTGCACATCATGTTTTATTTTTATAACTAGAATTTACAGTTTCGCCCTGCAGCACCCACAAAAGCGCATAAACATATGAGGAGGAATCACGTTTACTGCAGCAGTACTAACTTCGGTAAACGAAGAGGACAACCGCCTTTCCTCCCCCCGGCTGTCCATCTCCTACAACAAAAGGAAAGACAGCCCTGCTGAAAGAGAAAGTCACATGAACCAGCACAGACAGCAGCATCTCACACAAAGAGCAGACTCAGTCAGCAGGGCGAGGGAGCCGGTGGGAACGACATACCCACCGTGCTGCTAGTTATAGCATAACAAACTGCATTGTGATGGAAAATACACTATTTTTTTTTTTCCTTAGAGCTACTTTGGTAATAGGCAATTTCTCTTAATAACAGTGTGAAAGAAAATACTCCAGTGGAAATGGTGTGTAGCAATTGACTGTGTCCCCATCACTCCGTCTCAGCTGTTGATAAGGTTAGTAAGAGGATTTGATTGCTGTAAGCATCATTTAAAACAGCGATGCCGCATTATTTGAGGACACAGGAGCACGATGTAGCCCAAACAAGAGAAGTAGGGAGAAAGCAATGAAGAAAATTAACTTTTGCTGCAGCCACCATGACTCTTGCGCACTATGTAACATTTCCTTAAAAAAAAAAAGGAGAGTGGTGTCTTTTCTACCTTCCTTGCCTTTGCTCTCCCCAGACCCTGATACTACTGCCTTGGCATCTAATGTAGAAATTCAGAAGGCAGAATCTCACCCACAATTTTTGCCCCTCCGTTTGCAACACCATGGCAGCATCGCCAAACCCAGTAGCACCCAGTAGGCCACTTCTACCTGCCTTGATCTGCTACTCTTCTGGTTATTCCTATGTGCTGTTTCACTCTGTGATGGGATCCTCGGGAACATTCTGGCCTTAGTGAGTATTTTCACTATTTGACCTGCCTAATCAGAACCAGTTTTCAAACTCCATTTTTATTAACTTGAAAAAAAAAAAGTTTCAGACAAAGCTGATGGTAAACAGATGCTATTCAGCTAAAAGCGCTTGGTTCTCTAGGTACTCAAACACAGGGATGGGTCTGAAAAGAACAAAACCTTCCCAGTACTTGTTTTAATGAGTAGGCTTTCTTGCATTTGATCATCTGTTTTCTCAGAGGAAAACGTTAAGAAGGCTTGCGATTAGCCCGAGGCAATTCAATACCCAATATAATACAGACGTGGGGGAGTGAACTGCCGATGCTCCACGTCAAACAGCCCTGTTCCCCCTCCCTCCCTGTCCTCAACTACTGTTTGCAGCTGCAGCCAGCCACTGGATGCACAACCCGGAATCATAAGATCAAAATAATTGAGAAACAATAGCTTCTGTAACTAAGCAAACCAAGGCATCTTGCAGAAACTGTCAATCTTCACACTTACAAGCCCCAATCTATTTTCCCCACCGTAGGCTGCCAGGTTAATTAAATGGGACTCCTCGTGGTGTCAGGAAGCAAGTCAAGCAGCAAATGTTTGTAGAAACAGGCTTTAAAGTGAACAGCGTATGAGCAAAGGAAGAAATTTCCTCTGCACATGTTTTTGCACATTTCTTGGGAGATGCGGTATGGCTCAGCTACTGCAGAGGTGCCGTCCCTTCCTAAGTGCTATCTTAGCCAGCCCTGGTGCAGCAACGCCTCTGGTCCTCACATCTGGGGATGCTGGGATGAATCCTCAGCTCCATGTGGTTTGCCATCACTGCTACTCCCTGACAAAAAGCCTGGTCCAGAGAACTGCTGAACACCTTCATCTTCCATGTAATTCAGGATAAGCCTGGACACGGACGAATTGGAGAGAGTCCAGAGGAGGCCAAGAAGATGATCAGAGGGCTGGAGCACCTCTCCTGTGAGGCCAGGCTGAGAGAGCTGGGGCTGTTCAGCCTGGAGAAGAGGAGGCTCCGGGGATACCTGAGAGCGGCCTTCCAGTGCCTAAAGGGGGCTGCAGGAAAGATGGGGAGAAACTCTTTAGCAGGGCCCGTTGTAATAAAATGAGGTGTAATGGTTTCAAAATAGAGGGAGGTAAATTTAGATTAGATATTAGGAATTTTTTTTTTAAACTAAGGGTGGTAGAACACTGTCCCAGGTTGCCCAGAGAGGTGGTGGATGCCCCATCCCTGGAAATGTTCAAGGCCAGGTTGGATGAGGCTCTGAGCAACCTGATGTCGTTGGAGATGTCCCTGCTCCCTACTGGGGATTGGACTAGATGACCTTTAAAGGTCCCTTCCCACCCAAACTATTCTATTATTCTAAGCCCTAAAAGTCTTCACGTTTTAT
Organism: Tetrax tetrax; assembly: GCA_009806455.1. Lineage (NCBI taxonomy): Eukaryota > Metazoa > Chordata > Aves > Otidiformes > Otididae > Tetrax > Tetrax tetrax. The sequence continues at coordinate 744,119 of WHYT01017112.1, forward strand.
TTTTTTTTTTCTTTTTCTTATGGCCAGTGAGCTAACGTTGCTGTCTTTCCTCCTCTTTTACGACTCATAAAACTCACTCTCCCTTTAATGTAGTAGCAGTAGCATCCTCCTTTGTGCCCGGAAAAAAAAAATGCATGTTTACCACAATTAAGACAACAGGATAACATCTGACCACTTTATTTTTCACATTGTGGTGAGAATGCTGCAGGGTTTTCCTGGACTCAGGAAAAGAAAAATATCAGGAAAAGAAAATGGCCAGTTTCAGCAGTTCCCATTTCCTTACCCAGCATCTCTTCACCTTGGCTCCTCTAGGAACTCAGAGCACTAAAGTTCCCAAGTCACACAAGCAGTTGTCTATTGTTATCAATAATCACATTAATTTTGTTAACTGCTTGTTTCAGTGCAACTGTGAACACTTTTCTAGCTGATGTCATCTGTTGACAATATTCGCCCCAAATTAAGGTGCATCCATTCTTCCTCGAGTACTTTTCACACCAGGCTCCTGTGGTCAAGAGAAAGCAAATGAATACAAGGTCATCTAGGACATCTTTCAAGTCACATCACCTGTTTTGTATATTTAACCTGCAAAAGAAGGTAAAAGGGCAGGGAATTACCTGTTGCATCACTAAAATTGCCCAACGAGTTCAGAACGGTGACAGGGCAAAGGCACAGCCGGATTTTCAGACGGGAGGTTAAGCTGCAGGAGCATCTGTTGAGGTGGGAGGTAAATCTGCTGGCTGAATTGAGCAGATCAGGTGTGAATGAGTCCAATCCACTTCATGTAGTCATCTTTAATATAGAGTAATTCTGGTGGAATTGCTGTTGCCTGGGCAGACAGCTTTGCACTGCAGAGCTGAACCTGATTTAATAAATCGTGATCTCTACAATATCCTTTAATGGTCACTTGTCCGTAAAGTTAACAAGTTCTGAGGGCACGTCTTAAAGGGTCATCTTGATTATTACCACGATTAAGGTGAATTCTCTGTACCCTACCATTAGCTCCATCTCTGACTTCCCTAGAAAAACCTCTTTTCAATACTCTTAATATTTAGACTATTTGTCTGGATATGAATATCCACTCTTCTCATTTACTGCACAGAAGCACTTTGTACTACTAAGCAGACAGGAAACAAAAACCATCCTTTCTTCTCGTATGGAAAAATAAAGAATGTAATAGAAAATGATGTCTTTTCTATAGGTTTCTGAGAAGTCTAACCGAATTTAGAACAAAAAAAAAAGATCTAATTCATATCTCTGTCATGTTTTATGTGAGTTCGGAGTTATTCCTGTGAAACCCTTTGGCATAATTCCTGTTCACCCATTTTACACTTTCCATAAGAGCTGTAATACTGCAAGAAAGAAAACCCTGGCTGTTTTCAATGCTTCTTTCCTTTCAAAATAAGTATACAGGCTCAGCAAAAATGGCTATCAGACCCCAAGTATCAATGACCATTCTTTATGCTAATCTTTCCATTTCCTGCTATTACCAGTTCCAGGGTCAGCAGTTAAAAAAAAATAAAATCCTGAATTATTGTAAAATCATCTGTCATTTTATTTTCTCCCCCAAGTCTCTTAAAGAGTGTCTGCAATGAATTACCTCCATGTCTGAAATGAATTACTGCTCCATCCCACACAAACACACCATCATTACCTGCCTCAAGCAAGGTCTGGAACTATATTGCTCTTGTATGTTAAACAATAGTCAAGCAACGGTGAGATGCAATTGATTATGTGAAACGTTAGAAAGCTTTAGTAAATCTGAAGTCATCTGGGCTTTAGGTGTAGCTGGTTTTGGTTTAAAAGGTTATTACACTTTCTTTCTCCTTCTTTCTTTCTTTTTTCTTGCTTTCCCTTATTCCTTCTATTTTTCTTCTTTCTTCCTTCTCTTTATTTTATTTTTCTTTTTCTTTTGTTTTTTTTTTAATTTCTCTTTCTTTTTCTTCCTTTACTTTTTTCTTTATTTTTATCTTTCTTTTTTTTCTTTCTTTCTTTATTTCCTTCTATCCTTCTTTCTTTCCCTCTCTTCCTTACTTCCTTCATTCTGTCTTCCTCTCTCCTTCTCTTTCCTCCCCTCTCTCCTTCCCTTCTTTCTTTTTACCTCTTTGAAAAAAATATTCACAACAGCACTGCAAAAAGGAAATTGGTCAAATCTTTGAGAACTGTGCCCTGTCATTCCTGGGACCCAAAAATACCTACAGGCTCACCAAGCCCAGACTCAACAGACAGGAATAAACTTTTTTTTGTCTTGAAGACAAATTGGTGCCTCACTCCCATCGCTTTTGTTGGAAACAGTTGCTTCATTCTTCAGATGCTTAGAAATGTTCATCTCATTTTCAGCCTCAAATTATTCACACCATTTTATACTAATTTGCTTCAGTGCCAAAAATTTCTTTCAGCTCAGTTGTTTTTCTCTCTTGCCAGTGTTTACCCACTTGAAATATTACATATTCCCCGTCTGCCTTCATTTTCCTATATTAGGCAAAGCAAGTTAGCTTAACAGGCAGTTCTTTTCTTTGGGTTTTCGTTTCTTTGTTTGTTTAGGAGTGCTTTATTGTCATTTAACTTGATTTGACTTGGAGCAAACTTACCTAAATCAGAGTAAGCCACTCGTCATTGCTTGTTATTCAAGTAACGCATTGATGAACCTGTATTCTAGACGTAGTGCTCCCCAGACATTGCAATTAAAATGCCCCTTTCCTCTAACAACAGGCATCCTATTAAGTCTTAAAACAAAGAGCCTGGGAGGAAGACAGACCAGCGCGTCTCTTCAATTTTTAGCACGTCACTGACGAAGCAAGGTTAGGTTCAGGTTTACATCCCATTTCAAACCAACCTTCAGCCCAACCAGATTCCCAGCACCGTTATACAAGCCGTAAACAACATCCATACGTTTCCATTTTTTAACCAAAACCCATGTATACGGTGCAATGTGATCCCACAGACGTAGTGTCCGTGCCCTTCACAGAGATTACAGAAGAAACCGGCTTTGTGCGGGATTTTCTCTTAATGCGGTGGTGCCCAGGCACTTTGTTTCCCACTGCTTTGACTCTCATTTCATTTTTCTGCTCAGGCACTGCTTCTATTTAGAGCTACTGAGTTAGTTTGAGGAGAAACTATGCTGGAGCATAGTATAAATAAGAATAATCTCACCTAGAGCTGCTGTATGAGGCACATAAACCATGCCAGGAAGAGGTAAAGGCTGAACTGTGCTGGTGTTATTTCCACTCCGGTATCAGGCAGGGAATGCATGGAAACGAAAGAGGAATGCATAGCGGGGCCGCGTTTTGTACCGCAGCACCTTTCTGGACGACACAAATGAGAAAGTTGGTGGAGCCGCTGCGTTGTATCGGAGGTGGGGATCCAGAGCAGCAGCGCTGTATCTGTTACTGGGAAGGAACAGGTTTACACAAAGGAATAGCGAGGCGGTGCTTTGCCCTGCAGATCTCTTACGGGTTTCAGTGGGCGTTTGGATCAGAGGGCACGATCTGCTTCTCCAGTGTGCGCAGGGAGGTGCACTGGGTCAGGGATCTGGGTCTGATGTGCCAGATTTCAAACACCGGTACGACAAACACTGCAGGTGTGGGGGGGGGAAAAAGATTTGCAGTGTGGTCATCTCTACTCCGCGATGTTTTCCCATTCTAGTAGCATATCTAGTGCAGCTGAAAAAAAGATCTTGCAGAATTGCTGTTTGTGTCCTTCGTTATTCGACCAGCTGAAAAGCAAAAAGGTGGAGATCTTGGTTCAAATGAAGATCCCAGAATTCTTCTGAATGCTTCAAAATTTTTCACAGGCTTTATCCTCAGCCCACACCTGCAAAGGAAAGGAAGCCATCACCACCTCCGTACCTGAAGCATGCTGTCCAGTGAGATCAGGGAGCTTGCCAAGGTTTTGCATAGGAAAGGGTGAAAATTCACTGCTTTTGGGGCATTGCTGATAGAAAGGACCCCTGAAACATCCTAAGGCAGCCACACATCCACTGATACACCTTATGCAAAGGAGGCAATGGCAGCAGCAGTGTTGAAAACACAAAATGCTCCCATGAAAACGGAGAAGCTCCGTGCCGAGTTCAGCTGTTTTGCTGGGCGCATAAAGGAGCTGAGAGCTGGTGAAGGACGGGGCGAGGCTGGCCATGCACGCTATGAACACACAGATCTTTTCAATCATTAGCCAGAAACAATAATTACGCCGTAAGAAAAGCCTGAAACAAAGACAAAGGGTGCAGGGGTTGTGCAGGGTTATCTCAGTAAGTATCTTCACTGCTGTATTTCTAAGCCAGGGGAAAGCCTTTTACACATCTGTGGCTGAGCCCTCGCTGTATAACTGAACTTTAGATTTCATCAGTGATTTATCAGTGATAAATCGAGTGTCTCCCGACAAGTCCTGTTAAACCACTAAGCACTAGGAATCGCACCAGATCAGCAAACGCCGACGAGGAGCGGAGTCTGTCCGCAGAGCGGTGAATTGCTTGGCAAGGGCTCAATCGCTTCGGGTGATTCCTGTTGTTTTTAACAGCAGAAGAGCGGCGATGCTTTCTGCTCCCAGTCCGCGTACCCCGTGCGACGCTTAGCACCTTACTCCTGGGCAGCCCCCAACACCGCTTCAGTGCCTTTCACCCGGCTACAAAAGCTGCCTTCATTATTTACCGTTTGCAAGAGAAAAAGCAGTGTGGTCTCTAAAATAGCCATTGGGGAGCGGGAATTTTTACGGCTGGCTGAAGATTGTTTTTTTTTTTTAATGCTCTTTATCATCCCTATTTATTGTCACCTCTTCACACCGCTCCAGAGTCTGTCTGTTTGTCTCTCTGTTTACTTTAGGGATATTAATCTCGCACCGAATAAACACGTGTTCACCAAGGGGCTAGGACGCAAACTGGTTTCCTTGGCCGGAGTTCAGGGTGATCTGGCCCCTATCCAAAACATCCGTCCTGGCCCATTTGCAGGCTGGCGTTCAGACACGCCACGGGGCCCTCAATGCCTTTGGCCGTGGCTCTCAGTGGCTCTCATCTCAATAACGCGGCAGAGCGGCGAGTCAAGAGGCCGACACGATCTGTGCCGATCGTGAGGTTTTTTTGGAGGATGCGGGCACACAGTCAAACCTCACTGAATTTCTACAGTTTGACAATTTGCCACCGTTATCGTAGCTCACTCCCTGTAAAATAAGAGGAATTCAGCATCAGGAAAGAATCGCAAAGCAACATTTTCCACCTCGCAATTAGAAGCGTGCCTCTAGACAGGAGCAGATTTAGCAGGGAGGCAGATATCACAGGTGCATTTCTGTCCCTCTCGGCACCACACGGCATTGTCCCCCCCAGACACGCAGGACCTGCACCCTTTGGAGTTACAACAGCTCGGCAAATGGCACGCTATTAGACCTCCATAACTCAGCTGCGTTTGACTGTGTGTCCTTTCCTAAAGACAGTCCTGCAGCCACTGTGCACTCGTTGCCCAAAGCAGTCATTTTTTGTCTTTAGGAACGGCACAAGTCATTAGGGCTGCTGTCCCTCAAGGGGACTCTCGTCCTCGTTGCCCTGCACAAACTTCTCAGGGATGCCAAGGAGGGGAACAGGATGGTTAAGGAAATCTTTGAGAAGGACAAAGGAGATTTGCACTCGAAAAAAAAAAAAAAGGAAAATTTGGGAAAAAAAAAGGTGGAGTATCTCAGCAAAGGTGATTAGGGAGCTTCTTTCAAGCTCAGCAAACCACTTTCTCAGTGAAGCAGAGCTGTGGTTACTCCGATGGCAGCTCTGCGGATATTGAGTTTGGGGCATCCTCACTAAAGCTACTTAGAGCACAGTAAGGCGATAGTACTTCCAATTGTTTCCTACAGCAGCAGTATCCTCGGAATTGTCTGCTCTTTCTGCCTTGATCAATAAAGGCCATTAGAAGCTCACTTTTCTGCTAATACTATTCTGAATACATCTTGTTGGGAGGTATTTTTTATGACATTAAAAGACACAGTACATTGATTTCTTGTGAGACATACAGCTGAGGGATTTTTCTCATCCCATCACAAAACACAATTTCCTTGCTATGTTTCTAACTACTGGGACTTAATATTCTCAGTCAATGGAACACCTTACTAAGTTTTTTTTTTTTTAATTTTTTTACAGAGAAATGAAAGTAAATGCCTTTAAAATATTCATCTTGATATATATACAGCTGGTATGATGAGGTATAGCCATCATACACACACATACATATGCATACATCACATTAAAGATTCTCAAGTCACTTAGGGCAGGATCCATCTCAGGCAACTTTAGTCAAGCAGAACAGAGTCATCAGATCTAAGCTGGTCCTCTTGGCAGTCCTAGTATTCTGCAGAAAGAGATCAGCATCTCTAGAGGGTGATTTGTGCCACCAAAAGAAGTACATCAGGAAACAACTCACACTTCAAAGGTGCTACAATATTTCTATTCTTGTTATTACAGACAGTGCCTTGCTACTGAGATGAGACAGCTAAAATCAAGTGCACTGTATGTATCTCATGATTTCTTCACTACGAGGGTGGTGGAACAGTGGCCCAGGTTGCCCAGAGAGGTGGTGAATGCCCCATCCCTGGAAACATTCCAGGCCAGGTTGGACGGGGCTCTGAGCAACCTGATGCGGTTGGAGATGTCCCTGCTCCTTGCAGGGGGGTTGGACTGGGTGGGCTTTAAAGGTCCCTTCCAATCCAAATCATTCAGTGATTCTACGATTGTATTCTAGCAAAGAGGTACTTGCTCTATGACTGCCATTGGAAATGGAGCTGATGCAGGTCACAGAAAGGGAAGCTACTTACTTTTGCTGAGGGGACTGGAGGGCTGAACATCTTCTGCTTGCTTCTTTGAAAAAGAAACTGGGATCTCTGCATGATGAACCAGTGGATCTTATTCAGTTTGCTAGAATGGGAAACAGTGTTATACCAGTGTCATAAAAAATTATGAATAAGCCATGTGTACATGATGGAACAGATGCAAACATGCTTTTCCACTCTGCTAGTCTTTTCCAGTCTACTTTGAACTCAACAAAAAAAAAAGTGGATAAAGAGACACTTGATTATATTTAATGTGGACTTCTGAAAAAAAAAAAAGGTATTTAACAGAAGATATTGGGGACAAGGAGTATAAATGGGCTGCATTTAATATGTCCTTTACTGACTTGGAAAAGCTGTGAAGAGGGAAGGGACAACACTGGCTGATGGCACAGAAGCGGTCACAGGACTAGAGGAGGCTAAGGGGGGAATGCAGGGCCATCTCCCAACGTAAGGGAACAACTGAACCGTCATCTGGGGAAGTGCAGATGGGAAAATCAGAGGTGACAATACAAGAGCCAAGCACATTGCCAACTTCTGAGGGATTTAGGGGAGAACTGGTTGGTCACTATGAACAGCTCAGGGAAATCCTGCACTCAGTGCAGAACTGCGTTTATGAAAGCACATTCATTACTAGAATATTAAAACTGGATTTTAAGAAACACACAAACAGCCTGGTAGCACACCTGGCCACGGTGGCAGGTACTTGGTAGGAATACAGTGGCTGGTTGAGAGCATTTTGAATCAGACCTTCAGAAATCAGTTTTCGGTGCCAAAGTCATTATGGTTATAAAATAAAATAGAGCAGAATAAAACCAGATCTAAATAAATAACTCATTTTATATTTAAATAAATATAAGGATTTCAGGGTGGAAGAAGTCTCTTACAGCACAGACAATGTTAGGAAGAATATAAAGGCAAGAGAGAGAGATAAAAGAATAGGAACAGTTAAAGAAAAGGTGAATAAAAAGGTGTTTCATGGAAGTATATTACATCCTGAGTACTACAGGGGAAGTAAATTGGCAGCCTTATTTACTCCCACTCATAAAATCAAAACAAGAACCATCCAGTGCAACCGAAAGGCAGTAAGTTTAGTAGTGATAAAAGGCATACTTCTAAGGACAATTTAACCTGTAAAATTCACTGCAACACAATATCATTAAGCTAAAACTTAATCAGATTTGTAAAAGGAACAGTTATTTATATGAACGGTGAACATAACCAGGGCCAGGCTAGACAGGAGGTAACAGAAATCCTTCAGGCTTTAAGCGAAAAAGCTCTATTTTCTGCCAGAGGTTAGAATGAGCCTTCCTCTATGGGAAAGTTGTTCCATAATTGGTCATGAAAGGTTTCTTACATTTCCCTGTGATGTACCAAAACATATAATATTAGTCACTGTCAGAGAAAGAATACTGGATTATATGGACCATTGATCCGACCCAGCATGGCAATTTTTATGGTCCTGTGAGCAAAATCCAATGGATTTGCAAGGAGACCTTACAGAATAACAGCTCCGGTTTGAATTTTTCTTACCGCTACAGAGGCCACAGAAACAGCAACTAAATTTCTGGCCATGACATATCTCTGCAGGCAGGTGTAGTGGCAGTGCAGGTATCTAACGCTTTTATGCCATTTGCTGAGGATTACACGGCAGTAATCTTTCCCATTAACACTTTGTCTCGCTCTGTGTTGAAGACCCCATAATCTTTTTCCCTCCCTGCACTCTCTCAAAATGTACCAAAACAAAACAAAACAAAAAAATACTGAGTGCATGGACCAAAACTTAATAACTGAGATTAATTATCAAAGGACAGACCTGCATCCTATTAATCTCACATAGCTTTTCAAATCAGTCTGTCCTCACAGAAGTTGAATTACATCAACTGTGGTTTTCTTTCTTTTTTCTTTTTCTTTTCTTTTTTTTTCTTTTTCCTTTCTTTTTCTTTCTTTCTTTGCTGCCTTGTTTTCTACCTGTTATTGATTCTTTGCTGCAAGAAAATGCCCTTCTCTGTCACTTCCAAGTCCCCCTCTTGTACTGCTGGTCAGTCATCACCTGAAGCGTAAGTGGGGTGTGAGGTGAAATACGTATCAACCCATTTTTCCTTCCACCGCAAGGAGACACTTTTTTAACCAAACAGCATTTCTGAAAGCTAATATCCAGCAGGTTTTAATTTTTCCTCTGATTCTAAACTAAGCAAAACTGAGTACCATACTCTGTGCCTCAGCACAAGGGCAATCAAGCAGTTTGGTGAAAATTGCTTTAGGGATGGTGTACGCTTGCCTTTTGTTAACGAGGCACTGGCTACCAGCTTTTGGAAAAAAATGTTGCCTATCTGCAAGTATTTTTTCAGTGAGATGGGTCAGAACCAACAAATATTGTTACTTCATTGTAAACGAGTGGGCACACTCTGGGCATCAAGAAATTAGCCAGGAAACTTTTCCTGGAACGCTGCACAGGTGATGGAGGATGGATTTGGCCTCAAACACAGCCCTGGGAGCTGGGCTGACACAGTGAGGTCAAACTGCCACCACTCTGAGCCCGAGACACAGAGACATGAAGCTGGAAATCCACGTGAACTGGAGCTTGCACCCTTTTTTACATGCCACATAAGCACAGCCACAATGTGTTTATACTGAAACCTGGTAGAGATTCCTTGAAATTACAAGTATTGGAGGTGAACTTAATCCGGCCAATATATTGCTTGAAGCATTTCATTTTTTTTTCCAAGTACCAGCTTTCTTTTTACAGGCTCTCATAAAAACAAAACAATATGTTGCTCTCTACAGATAACCCAAGAGCAGCAGTTGGTGAAGTAGCCCCGGTGTCCAGAGCTATGTTATATCTTTGATGTCTGGCTCTGCAGTGAAAATATTTCGGCAGAGCAAGGCATAATGAAAGTTTAAGAGCTTGTTAAGGAAGTGACTATTACAAAGAGCCGTGCTCATTTTGACTCTATTAGAAACACAAGAAAAATAATTTGTCACTTTCCCGTGACTAGAAGGATCTCGGGGGGAATCTCAGATAAGACATCAACATTGTTGGTGATTACTCAGCCTTTTTTCATTACAGTTCATAAAGCCCTGAATAAGAAACCGGTTTATACTGGTGTTCCAATCCTGCAAATGTGTCTTTACAAGACCCAGCTGTGGGAAGGACATTTATTTCCACTTTATAGATGAGGCAAGTGAATCAGAGGTGACTGGTGACTTGCACAAGTTCACACTAAAAGGGTTTTGGTGCGCCGTGGATGATACTGTAACCATACCAATAATAATTGTAGGAAATAGAAATCCTGGGTTCCCCTTGTGGGTCACAGCATGGAGATTTTTCCTATTCTTTCTCAGCTGTTTCTATTTAATTTCTGTTTTATTTTCCTAAACTGAGCATAATGTAGGTGAAAATCTTCTTTCCTTGGGATCTAAAAACTTTTCAGAAATACACAGCTACCAGATGATGTTCCTATCTGACTGATATTTAATACATTTGTTCTGCTGTAATTGAGAACATAGCCACGCTGGAGGATAAATCCCAGAGATAGTGTTGCAACAGTTTGCGTGTTTTCTCTCCATTACGTGTCTTTACAGCGGAGATAACCTTTTGCTTATTGAAATATAATTGCATAGGGAGATAGTTGTTTTAAAACAGAACTAACAACACTAGCTGAACATTTCATAGGAACTTTCCGTAATAACCTGTTTTTATGTCAGCTTCTCCAGAGCACAGCATCACTCGTACTATAAAATTAATTGAAAATCAAAAACTGAACAACAGGGGATCTTTACTTTTCCTATAGCACATTCCTGGAATTATCTGAGTATAGAAACTCCATTTAAATGTCAGTGTTTTTTCTGTCAGCAATTACCCCACAGCAATATTAGAAAGCGATTCTCCCACACTTCCCTCACTCCATATATTGACATAGGAAGTTATTGATATAGATGTGGCAACCATGTATCGACAGATGTGTTATTTGTGTTGATAAATTTTCAGAATGATCATAATATAGGCAGGATGTACCACTGCAATTATTTATTTGCAAATCCTCAACCAATCCTTTCTCCAGTTTATTATTAAATTAATTAAAGTATTAATATATTAATATTAAATTTAAATGCTGGTGTAAACTTGTTTACCACATTGGAGAGCAGAACATGACTCTTCATATTCCTCTTCCCCACATAAGTTTGCATTCTGCTACTGCTAAGTTTCTGCAAAAATATATTCAGAGCTGGACATGAAACACCTCCAGTCCCTGAGGCTGCTCTCAGGAGTAAACCTGCGTGCTGTATCGACAGCAAACCCACAAGCACAGCCGTGGGCCTGGCCACGGTCTCCTTTTTGGGTTTGCAGGATGCTCTCTGCCTTTCATTCACCAGTCTGGTGTTGACACATGCCTTTGAGTTTGGTACACGTGAGGAACGTCCCCATAGAGTGTAATCATGGGATCAGAGCAGCATCATCCAAGGGAATGGTGGGGCTCTGTGGAGGAGAGGACTGCTGTCTGCACTGACAAATCACAGAATGGTTTGGGTTGAAGGGACCTTCAAAGCCCACCCAGTCCAATCCCCTGCAAGGAGCAGGGACATCTCCAACCACATCAGGTTGCTCAGAGCCCTGGCCAACCTGGCCTGGAATGTTTCCAGGGATGGGGCATCCACCGCCTCTCTGGGCAACCTGGGCCAGTGCTCCACCAGCCTCATCATAAAAAATTCTTCCTGATGTCCAGTCTGAATACACTTTCTTCTATTTAAAATCCATCACTTGCCTTCTGGATGTTGGCTGTGATTGACAGCCAGATAGGCCAGTACTATTGACCGCACCATGGCATGACTGAGTTGCAACAGCACCCACAAGGTCCACTTCTGAGTTCCCAAAAAAGGTCAGGTCCCAGTCTCCAACCTCCTGAAGACCCTCGCTTTCACACAGAGACCCTTCCCTTTCTAGCATGAGCTCTCCATCGTCATTTAACGCAGGCTTTTCTCCAGCCATCCCTTCAGTCAGGGTTCCAGCCACCATCCTCTTCATGAGCTGCTCTCCTTGCCCTTTGTCGCATCCTCTCTGCTCATGGTGGTGTTGCCAGCCCTTGCCTACCACTCCAGCACGATTCCTCCTCTTCCTCTGGTGAGGAGCTTTAGCAGAGATTCTCTCTCTGCTGAGGGCAGCAATGCTGCTGCTGAGTTCCCTTTGGTAGAAAAGATCCTAAGGGATAGAATAATAGTTAAATTATTATTTTTTTGCATGATTTTGAGCCAGTTCAACATACTCAGGATTGGGGGTGAGCTGTCAGTAGGCTGTTCAGGGAGTTCATTTTCCTTTGAGTCATACCATCACTAACTAGACCTAGCACTTCTTCCCAGGCTTTATTAAACAGAAATCGTTAATCTACAAAAAATTTCCAATATTAAGACTAATTGAGAGTCATAATGTCAGCCAAGGTAAACAAGGAACAAAAGGAAAGAAATATGCACTGGGAGTGGAGCGTGCATTACTAAACACACATCCGCTGCTCAGACCCACGGCTGTCGCTCGGGAAAACATCATCCGGTAAACCTGATCAAACAAATCCCCACTGCACTGATAAAGCAGAGCGACTCTTCGGGTGGCTTAGCTGTCGCTTGAAAACCGCCTTGCAAGCCTGTGGGCTGACACTTGCGCTGGAAGGCAGCGAGGGTTTGAAGCTCACGGATACAGCCTCCTCCAGACTTCAGAAGGAGCAAGGTCACCTCCTGACAGCTCTCTCCCGCTCCCTTGTTTTCCCTTGCAAAGGAAAAGAAGACTCTTCAGGTTTATTCCTTCACTTTTAAAAAGAGTTGAGTAAAATTCAGGCAAAGTGAGTGATTTCCATCCCAGGTACGATGGCGTTATGCTGGTCGGTGCAGAGCTGGAGTCTTAAAGCTCCACTGATATCAATGGAGTACATTCTAGTGTGTGTACAAATATCTCATCTATTACATTTCATTTTCTTTTGGCAACCTGTTCACTATCAAAAAAAAAAAAAAAGATAAAAGAAAACTTTCAAGAAGTAAATTGCTTGAGAAACATTATTTAGTCATTCTTAGTTAAAGAAACTACAGCTATGCGTATCTTCAATCTGCCTTTTTCTGCCTTTCCTTATCTTAAAAATATCTTATGCAGTACTATAAATAATGAGCAGGAGGGAAAGTGATGCCTCATGCAGGAGGGGAAAAGCAGTGGTGGTTGTCCTTAATCATGTTCAGACACAAATCTGGAGAACGAATGAACGTCCCTCCACGCATTTCCAGGCTGAACAGGATAGACGGAGTCAGCGGGGATTCGTGCTGCAGACCTTGGTGTCAGCGTGCATTACTGTGGGCTTTGAGAGATGCTCTTAAAATGGTTTCTAAATAACCAAGTGGAGCAACTCTCTCCAGCGTGATAATCCACGCTGTTACGACCGCAAACTCTGGGGGCAGGGAAAGCGGTACGGGAGCAGAGCTCTCCTCCAGCTGTGCCCCAGAAATCCTTTGCCACAGTCAGCAATTCACACCAGGTCTGGTCTTTCCCAGTATCGGGAAGGTAAGAGACCACGGTCTGACATCTGTACCTGGTTTGGATGTGCACATTCTGCATCCCAACAAGAGGGACAACTGTTTTTGAAGTCAGTAACCAAAACAAATGGCATGACGGTGTTATGCAGGTTTTCTCCGCCTGCGAATGCCGCTGTGGAAAGTCTCCCTGACACAGGTCAGTAGATAAAGAACGAGGTCAGGCTTTCTTTAAGCAACACAGGAAGATCGGTGCATTTTTTTTTTTTTTTTAATAAGCAGGAAGCGTTAGGCATGTGGCACTAGACTGCTGCTGTTGTGCAAAACACACAAATTTTTGGAGAAAAAAATCACAAAGGTACGATGCAAACTTTAATAAACTCTTCAGAAATCCATTTTGCCTGCCTGCCTTTCTGTGATTGCATTTAAACTAATGTTCTAGGGCCCTTTTATGCAAAAAAAAAGCCTTATTCCTAGGATGGCTCTTGCAAAATTCATGGCTGGTACCGTTCCATGCCCTTATGACATGACAGTAACATCCATTTGTATCAGCTTGGCACCGTGCAAGTAGGTCACACAATGATGATGAAGTTAAAATGAATTTTCCCTGCCTTTAAACAGTAGTGGAACAGTTACCAACTGATTAAGGAAAACATTAGCGAGTACCATTTTAATTGATTTGAATGCATGTGTGTTTTGTATTGCTTTAGTTTGAGGGCATTTTAAAACAAATAGCACTGTCATTGTGAGCCTTAATTAGATAATAAATTAATAGATAAATGGATTAGAAAGTTCAGTATGGCTTTCACAATCACTGCTAGCGGCATAAAAATGAGGTGCTTGTTATTAGCAATGCTAATAAATGGCAGAAGGAATGCACTCGGGGAGAACGATGATGTGGCAGCTGAGTGATGGGTGAGGGCCGCGGTCTTTCCTTCGCCCACACCGATTTCGGAAAACAAAGGTGCTCCTGTGCTTCCTTAGGAAAGATAACAGCGGTGCTGATCTGGAAGGGTAAATATGTCAGTTCCCCCGTGCTCCTCAAAGCCTGCAGATTTAATGTGGGATTCATGAAAAATTCAGTGCGCGCACAGGACACGTTCGAGGGGTGAGGCTGCGCGGGGATCAGCTCGGAGATCTGCCCTGGAAAAAGGCTCAGTACGTGCAGAATATATTCAGCAATGGGAAACCTGCTTAAGAGGGAGGGAAGTCTGGATCGTTTGGACTAGACACAAAGAGAATCATTAGGGGTTTTTTTCTGAAAAAAAAAAAAAATAAAAGAGCGATTTTGTGGACGTTGTGCTGTGTATTTAATTCCACCCAGCGGTAAATCCAGCCATCTGGGTCTCGGTGCTGTACACAGAGGTAGTGACAGTAACTCAGATAACAGACACAGAGCACTGCAGGTTGGAATGTGATGCAAATAATCACGGGCAGGAGTTCAGGTTGAGTGTCAAATACCTGAAATTAGAAAGTTGGAAGAGCACTTTCAGTGCTACGGATTGACTATTATGCAGCTTGCCTGAAGACACGGGGTAACGTGGATTTCTTTTTTTGGGTTGATTCCCCCTCAGATATAATTATGTCCTTCATGGATGGCATTAGCCCACAGCACTTGGTCATCAGAATTAGAGCAAATTCTCAGAAAAGGTTTGAAGCCTGAATTAAGTTAAAGTCACTTTCATGATTCTCATCAGAGTATCAAAGAACAGCAACTTTCTGCAAAATTCTCTACTGGATGGCCAGTACAGCTGAAATGGAAATACTACTGAAGTAACTTTAGCACACAGAAGAAAATACTTGGATAGACCTTATTCTTGTTTTTTAACACTTTTGATGCAATCTCTTCTGCTCCTTCCCTGAAGCTTGAGTTGTTATAGAATCATAGAATCATAGAATGGTTTGGATTGGAAGGGACCTTTAAAGCCCACCCAGTCCAACCTCCCTGCAAGGAGCAGGGACATCTCCAACCACATCAGGTTGCTCAGAGCCCCGGCCAACCTGGCCTGGAATGTTTCCAGGGATGGGGCATCCACCGCTTCTCTGGGCAACCTGGGACACTGCTCCACCACCCTCCTCATTTTATTTCATTTCTTTTAGCTTCACATGTCAGCTAGCATCACTATCCACCTAGGCTGACTCTCCAGCATTGTACTTATGCTCCTGTCTTGCACCTTCACTTCTAAGAGCGTTGAACTGCTGCCAGTCAAGAAGGCAGTGGTTTGCCTTCCTCCTGCTCTCCACAAACCTTTACATAAAGTAGTAGAGTTGAAAGAAAGGTTGAAGCCCAGCATGCAGAGACTGGGCGCTTGTCAAAAAGGAGAAAAGCTGAGGGAAACTTTGATCAGAGGTCAGTCTCCAGAATCAAAATGACAGCTAGCTTCATGGGATTTCTGAAAGGCAACAGAAACAATGATGGACCTCTTGTGAATAAATTGCTAGCACTCTTTCTTGAATAGCAATGGCTCTTATGACTTCTCTTGAATTTTCTAGTTGTACAAGTTGGTTGCCTTGAAATGCAATCTTGGAATAGGCACTGTTCTCCCGCTCTGTTCCAGCCGTAAGTTCTCCTGCAGATTGTGTAAATCAGCACACATAATACAGCCACATACTGAGCTTACAAGTGCCACACGTGGCCACAAGCTGGAAGTTCTCAGAAATTTTCTTCAGATGCTCCTGCCTTCCTTCCTCCTCTCTGTCCCTGATTCCATAAGGATGACTTGGAGCAATTTCCTGTTCTTGTAAGATCTCACCTTTTTTTTACATCCTTGCTATTTCTACCACTAAAAATCATGTCCTAGGGGAAAGGATCTACACTCTACATTCAACTGGTTAAACAGTTAGTTTTGTTTAGCAGATTTTTGTTTGGTGTGAATCCTTGCATTGTATGTACCTGCTTCAAACACCATGGAACAAAAATGTTTCCCTTCTGGAAGAGTTTTTCTGGCCTTGCACATAGTTTAATGCATGCTGGCATTCAAAACCTATTAAAAGAAAAAATAAAAGAGAGAGGGAAGGGAAAGGGAAAGGGAAAGGGAAAGGGAAAGGGAAAGGGAAAGGGAAAGGGAAAGGGAAAGGGAAAGGGAAAACAGAAAGTGAAGGGGAAGGGAAAACAGAAAGTGAAGGGGAAGGGAAAACAGAAAGGGAAGGGGAAGGGGGAACAGAAAGGAAAAGGGAAAAGGAAAAGGGAAATGGAAATGGAAAAGGGAAAGGGAAGGGGAAGTGGAAACAGAAAGGGAAAAGGAAGGGGAAACGGAAAGGGAAAGGGAAAGGGATACAAGGGGTGCAGCTTGATATTCTCTCTACAAGAGATTGACTCAGGACCCTAAATCAAACTGATTGTTCAGGGCATATATTAAAATCTACATTTGGGTCAGGGAAGTCTGTGTCCAGTTTGAAACACAGGACAGAGCACTGAAGCAGAATAATCACAGTTCACCCTGTAGGTCTTTTCTGTTCCTAATGCCTCTGATTCTGTGAACCATCAACTAAGTATTCATGTTTGGGCCGTTCATACAGTTGTTGCTCTTTCAAATCTTTCTTCTTTGCCCCAGGGATCAACAATGTTGTCCAGCTCACTGATCTTAAAGCACTTTTTGTGCTGCAGGACTTGGCTTACACTGAAGTTCGCATACTCTTCCCTTTACCAATAGAGCAGTTTCTCCAACACATGCTTTTTAACCATTTCTCTAGAGAATCTCACTCCTCCAGTGGGCCACCACTGTGTATTTTGATAGGTTTGGCTGAAGACTAAAACATCACATTCTGTGACGTAATTGAATTGGAAATCCCTGGGTGCTGGGAATAAATTGGTTTGAAATATTTGACTTGGTCCTTTCATATTTGGAGACTTGGTCTAAGCTTTGGGTGCATTAGGTGTATGTATTCACACCTCTGTGAGCTGTTTGGTTTTGTTGCTTCATCATGACCAAAAGAACCCCAAAAAGTCTGTATTAGAAAATTCAGAAGTCATCATTCTCTTCAAGCAAGTGGGAAACTTACTTCACTCCATATTTATACTCAGAACGCCAAACAACTGCTTAAGACAGCAATTGTTAAAGGAGGTTAAAGCTGTGCCTAAACCTGGCCAAGCAGTTAACTTCCCAGCACCTCTGTTACAGTGCTTACTAGGAATCTGCACTCACTGACCCAGAACTATTTACACATTTTCCTGCAAACATCCCATTCCCTTATTTAACCCTAATAGCAGACCTCACCTGTTCTGCAAATAAACACAGGTCTCAGGTCTCCAAGGGAACCTTTACACCTAATATAATCATTTACCATGTGGACAATTGACTCAGGTTTGAATATGCTGAGTGCTGGGAGAGAAGCAGGATGGGCTTTCTCAGTGCTGTAATTGCAGGCCTTGTGACTGGTGTTGAGTTGACAGCTCTGAAAACTGATGATTTGCGTTGATTCACAAAACAGGACAGGGTATGACGAGATAGCAATGGACTAGGGGAGAACATCTTAGTCTTCTGAGTCTCCATGAAGAGATAATAATTTCTGGTCATCCTCCCCAGGCAGAGGCTTTCAGTTGGGAATCTGGTGTGGGTTCAGGTCCTACCTGGCTGTTATCTCTCCAGTCATGCTATGTTAGCATTCGGTTGTCCCAACCACCCAACCAAACCTCCTAGGCACCACAGGGACATAGGATGGAAAAGAGGAGGCTGAGGGGAGACCTTATTGCTCTCTACAACTACCTGAAAGGAGATTGTAGGGAGGCAGGTGTTGGTCTCTTCTCCCAAATAACTTGTGAGAGAACAAGAGGAAATGGCCTCAAGTTGTGGCAGGGGAGGTTTAGGTTGGATATTAGGAAACACTTCTTTACTGACAGAGTGGTCAGGCACTGGAACAGGCTGCCCAAGGAAGTGGTGGAGTCACCATCCCTGGAGGTGTTCAAAGAACGTGTAGACGTGGCACTCCAGGACATGGTTTAGTGGACATGGTGGTGTAAGGCTGATGGTTGGACTTGATGATCTTGGAAGTCCTTTCCAGCCTTAAGATTCTAAGATTCTATGGGCACTGGACCCCCCACTCCCCAGAAGAGTCCTGGAAATGTGGGTGTTCTGCCCCACATATTTCACATTATGCTCTTCCAGAAGGATTAGCTGCCATATTATTTTGATAAATGAGGCAAAGCAGAGTGACAGCATGCACTTTTTCGAGTTAAGATGTGACTAGAAAGGAGAAAGATAAACTTGTAGCTCTTATGGATTAACTTCTGGTTTCTAAGAATAACATAGATAAGGCAGTCTCAATTAGACAGAGCCTAAAATCACATATAACGAATCTGAGACGGAAGAGATTGCTGTATCTGAAGGAGAAGTCGCCACTGTTCTTTAGATAAGCTCCCAGATTTTCAGATGAGAAAAAATAAATATTGCCTAAAAAAGGTTTTCCCTACTTAACCTTCCCAGCCAGACTCACCAGGTCCATGTTGTTTGCCTTGTTCGCTTTCTCAAGTTGCCTGCCACCAAAAACCAAGGCAGCTCAAACACAGGGATGGTTTAACCAAAAATAATTCTGTTTATTCTCCTATATCTTTTTTTTTAAAACCAAGTTAACAGGTTGCCCTTTTCCACACATGTGGGACAGCTTCAGAAAGGGCTCTCCTCTCCTTTTTAACAAAAGGAAAGGTCCAAGCCAAAAATGAGCAAGTAAGACAATCACACAACCAGGCAGAGATGTCTCACCCAAAATAGTCTGCACAAAAACAATGTCTGTTTCTTATCAGTCATGGCAGTCGTTTATTTTTATGAATGCTAGCATTCAGTCACAAAAGTAAAGCAGGGCAGCATTTCATCAGGACTCTGTTTCCTCAGAGGTATTTCCTACAAGGTGTTGGATTCACTTTCTGTATGATCCAACAGCTATCGCTATGTAATTACCAGTGAGCAGGTACCGGTTCTGAAGGTCACACTGACAGCGTCCATGTCCCTAGCACAGCTGCTTCTGTTTAACATTCCCAATAAAGGGAGGGAGACATTTGATTTTGATCAAGGTTTTAAGAAACACCATATCTACAGAGGCCGGACATTTTCTTTCTCACTTCATCAGGAAACTTTTCAAGATGGAAATGCAGGACTGAGCGGTTTATCACAGAGATGACCTGGCTTTGGCAAGTCTTGGATAGGTCACAGGCTTCCCACCGCCACTACAGGAAAGTTTTTTATCCTCAAATATAGCAGAAGTGAGTTAGTACACATCTTCTGGGTTATATTTTGAGTCTGCTGTAGTTTTCCATGTCTTTTTGTAGTTCTTACTGCAAGTTTAACACGAAAGCGTATTTGTTTGTGGAGGGATGGTTCATTTCTTCCTCGTCTTTTTTCTTTCCTTTTTTTTTTTTTTTTAATTTAAACTGCTTCTTTATAAAGGTCATTCAAGTCCAGAGCAAAAAAGGATTAATTACTAACAGCCATAATTTAAAGACAAATTACCCTCCTGATATTTTGGCCATCTCGGATGCATGTAAAAGCCATCTATCTGAGAAGATGACATGGGTGATGGTAACCTACAGTCATGTGGAACACTGGTGTGCTTCATCTCCCCTGAAGAATGATCTGGGTTTTAATATATTAATTAGAAAAGGTATAAAAATAATGTCATACCTCTATGCAACTTTTCTCATCCAAAGAAGCCAGGGGTTTTTTGCTTTAATCAAACTGGGCAAAAAGTTATTCTACAGGGATGCACATTGATTTCAGTGGGGTTGTTCACAGAATAAATGTGCCTCTGCATGAACACAGCCAAAAGGATCTGGGACACAGTGATTTCCAACAGTCCCCACCCCCAACCCCCCTTCCCCCGGGTTTCATGAAATAATGCCTTATGCTATTAGTAATTCAATTAAAATCGATACGATTGGCCCATGTGGAAAATGACCCTAGGTAACCAGCTCTGTTGAGGTATGACGCACGTTTTGTACATGGCAAGCAAAGCTCAGATGCTCACACTGATGGTGATGGTGGAACTCAAACTGAGAATTTCAGAAATCCACCTCCCTCCCAAACCCTCATCCAGCAAAGTACATAGGCACCCCTTGAAGGATCTGAACCTCAGCCTGGTCTGAACTTCTCTAGAGACTTGTAAAGCCTGAGGGCTTGTACACGTCATGCAACAAGACGTTTTGTGATGGCACGAGTCTGTGCTGGTGCGTCTCTTCAGTCCTTGGCAATCCTAAAGAGCCAAGGATTGTGGTTTAGCTCAGGACAAAGTCTTTTCATAAAGGCCAGAATTTTTTACCACTGTTACCAGATAATATCTTTTTTCAAAGGTCAACCATAAATACACTCATTCTACTCTATTATTCATAGAAGCTTCTGCTTGACTTCTGGCAAGTTCAGTCTGGGACAATGTTAGAAGCTCACTGTGCTATTGCCAAGTTGCAGAATTTAAGAAAGGACAAAAATGGCTGTTGAGAGAGTTCACAGGAGCCTTATATTAAAAGGCAAAATAATGGGAAAAGGTTGTCAGATAGGGAGAGTCTGGGTATACAAAACACCTGGCTTAGACATTAATCAATGGGGTGTCTTCTTTAACACTTTCCATGCTCTTTCATTTGGGAATAATGTACAATTCCGCTTGACATTGCAAGACAGTTAATTAGCATCCATAGGCTTATAAATGGGATTTTAGAGAATAGCCGATAAGCTGGTATTATTAGTGTGCATTTCCCTCTAGTTCTAGTCCCTTTTGAGATGAAGGCAGGTTTTATTAAAACAGCTATTTCACAAAACCATCTATTCATTACAGATTCCCATTAAACACCAAGGTGTGAGGGGTAGATTTGTTTCCTTTGTTTTCTTTTCAGTCTTAATGGCACTCCTAATACTACTAAAATTTCTTAAGCAAATGGGGTGATCAAGTGGGTAGAGCCCTGTGGTGGGAGTCGAGGGACGTGCTGTGCTTTTATCTGATCCACTGGAAGATTTTGGCCTGGTAGCTCTACTGCCCATTCTTTTTCTCCTCTACGAAGCAAATTTGCTTCTGTCAAACAGTTGGTCAGATAAAAGCGCGACGTGTAAACACTAAGCATTGTTCTGCTGGGACAGCTCAGGAAATTGAATTTGGAATTTAAGTTTTTTTCCAGTGACTCCCAAGGCCTTGGCTAACAGGTGGCAGAAGAAGATGCTGCTATTCAGAAAATGTTCTAATCGCTTCTAGAGATTTGCATAATGCAACAGGGATTTGCAAAAAAAAAAACCTCATGCTCAAGGGCATGGGCTTATCACCTGCCAGGGATCTGAAGGGAGCAATTCCTGCCTGTACAGCACTGTGCACTTTGCTAGATGGATCACTTCTGTATGGATTTTAGTACTGGCCTCGGTGAAAGAGACTACTGAATTAATGAACAAATGAGATTGGGAAAACGTAGTGGTTTGAGAAGTACTGCTCCAAGAATTATAATTCCAATTCTGTCAGTGATGGGTACAGAAATCACTCTTCCAGTCCAGTTTTCCATTACACGGTTTAACAGCCACCTTGTACCATTGGGAAGGATAAAATGGGAAGATATTCATTGATCCATCTCTTGGCTGGCTCCACAGCATCACAGCAAGAGCAAGTGAGAAAGAAGAATGAAATATATCGTAAAACTCTTCCTGTTCTTCCAACTGGTCTTTGCCCACAGCAAAAGTAGACTATGAATTATTTTTGCTTTACAGAAAACAGCAATAATTTTTACAATGGCTGGCCATGCAGGTTTGAAATTATTTTAAATGTATCTATTTCTTGAGGAACCACAGAAGGTAATGACTTAAAGAGATGTTTTCACAGTTAGGGAAAATCCATGTCTGTTTGAGCTTTAAACTGGTGTTACTATATAATCAGTCACAACTGCTTTCTCTGAAGTGGAAACGTTCAAGGCCAGGTTGGATGGAGCTTTGAGTGACCTGCTCTAGTAGAAGGTGTCACTGCCCAGGGCAGCGTGGCTGGAACTGAATGATCTTTGAAGTCCTTTCCAACCCAAATCATTCTGTGATTCTGTGATTCCATGATTCTATGATACGATTCTATGGAATAAAATGTTGCCCCTTCCATTTTCTAATATGCATTAACAGAAGCAGCAGACATGCCTGTTGCTGTGGAGATTTTGAGCCACAGACCAATCTTTATTCCTCTACCTGACTTGGCTCACAAGTTACAGCAGCTGAAGATTTTTTTGCCCATGATCCATTTTATTAACATACATATGTTTTACTGAGTAAACCAGATGGAAAATCATTTGCACATGCTATACTTTCCCATTCTGTAAGTAGGTCCCATGGCCAAGTGTATCATCATTATTTCATCAACTCCTGTTCTATCTCTTCCCCATATCCTGTCAGCTTTCTCTAGCAGCTCCTGGTGGTGTTCCTCACTTTGTTCACAGCAGATTTAACTTCTACTGCCACTGTGTTTTTTGTATTTTCAGTCCTTAGTCCTCCATTTGTTCAAAGTAGCCCAAATGGCCTTTGCAAGGCCATTTACAAGGTCACACGGATGGCATCAGTGATACAGCGCAGCAAAGGTCAAAATTAAATCAGTATACAAAGTATAGATCATTCCATAAATGGACACGGCCAGGTTGCCGACCTTCTCTTTTTATCTGTGTTGTTTGAGACCTGTGGTAGATTTCCTTATATTTTAAATAATAGGGTTATTTCATGTCATTCGCATCAGGTTTTCACATCCTTTTATTACTTGATGTGAGTGTTCCCACCACCAAAACTACAAGGATATAGAGAAATCTGTTCAGTGCTTTGCTACCTAAGAGCTTTAAATGATTATAACTGTTACCAGTACAGTTATAAAAGCAATATTGTAGTAGAAAACTATTTCTCAAAATGAGCCAGCAAGCATCTGTGTGCCATTTGAGACCTCTAAATATCAGCCTAGTGGCATATTTTTGTAGGTGTGATAATATGAGGAGTTAGTCAAGAAAACGCTCATAGGCACAGGTAGTATCTTTTATTAGAAGTGATATACTCAGAAAATGTAGACAAGCTTTCTTCAAATCTGAAATAGAAGCAACAGACTTCAGAGCTAAGTGCAAGTTTAGAGAAATTGCTTGGAGTTTACGACACAGCTCGTACGAGTGTGCACATATTTTTGCAGGGTAAATGGCATGGAATAATGGTTACCAGAACCCTTGTGTGTGTGTGTCAGGGCTTTTAATGCTCACACCAAAATGACCACTTTGATTACGAAGTAGCTGTGTTTCTCCCAGGTTTCAGACCCTCTGCTTTCACTACTGGAAGGCTGGAGGACTCAAACAGTGCCAGGTGCTGAGCTGCCTCGGGGACATGCATAATAAAAACCACAAGTGTGGAACAAAAAGGAAATGTCATGCCTTTTCACATCTATCTTTACATTGGCTCCAGCATAAAAGAAAATGAAAAGAAAACGGCAAAAGAAAAAACCAAAGATAGTGCCGTTATTGTGCAAGAGCAGACAGGTCCAACCAGTGAAACAGCCTTAGATAAGCAACTTTGGGAACCTTCCGATGCAAAATAATTTGTCAACAGCGCCTTTACTTGTCCATCGCCAGAATCCCAAACGTAAATGAGTTTTACTGTGGCTTCTGTACACGCTGAGCCTATGACGGGGAGCAAGGAGCTTTTGCTTTTCTTAAAGCATCTCCAGATGTGCGTTGTTTTCCCATGGGCATGTGGTGGGTTAGTTCATGCCCAAAGGCACAGGGATAGACAGCAGCTTTTTTTTTCAGCCAATAACGCTAAAAATACAACTCATTCCTCCTGTTCAGAGTCTGCGTTCAGGTGACTTCTGACTGTTATTTGGAAATAACCCATGTTTAACACTATGTGCGTTAGCAATTTCAAGCACTGGCTCTTCAGCACAATTTTGTTTGTTTGTTTGATTATACAAACAGGCACACCCAAATCTACTCACCGTCTACACCATGAGCTCTGTGTTCTCTACATCTACGAAAAAAAATCAAGGTCCAACATAACCAAAAAGTCCTGAGCTACTGGCTCTCAGAAATTCTTTAAGTAAAGAAAGGTGAATTTTAGTTCTTTGCTCTAAAGACTGAGGTCTGCAAATTGTGAATTTTATGCATACTCCATCACACATAACTTAGAAACCTAAGAAACCTTGTGAAATTTCGGACGTTTGGTTCCAGATTGAGACCAATTCAGTTTATATGGAAAAGTTGTCTAAATTTTGCTTTTTATAATTCCATGAAAGTGGAAGTGGAAGGAGGCAGACGTCCTTGAAGATCAGCAGAGGAAGTTCTAGTTAACCTGTAATATGGAATCCCTCGCCACCTTGACAGCTTGGGTGTCTCTTCTGTGTTTTCCTACATGAATATCTTGTTTTCCAGTGAAACTAACAGGAAGCCTTTGAGGGTCAGTCTTTCTAGCCATCTTCTGAAGCTGGGTGTGTGATAACAACACCCAACGCTTCTCAAATAACATTGGAATTGGAGATGCTCCCCAAGAAGTGGGAAACCTTGATTGTAGGCTCCATTCAGTGTGGGTGGGATTAGCTACTTTTAGGCCTTTTGAGGATTTAAGACAGCTCTTCATCTCAGTATACATTCCAGCAAGGCTGGGCAAGAGAGAGATAATAATTTTTGTTAATGTTAATAAAAAAAAAACAACAGAGAACCAGCAGGCTAAGTAGGAAGACATTTAATTAGCACATAAACCTATACAACTGGGTAGACCCTAGAAGTGGTCAATTTTTCTGACCATCCAGGACTTCAGGAATTTCCCCAGCATCATTTACATTCATTTTGCTGTCTCCTGTGATTTTAAACACTTTATGAATAAAAGACAACTGATTACATACAGAAGAAAGAAATCATAAATGTTGAAAAGCTCTTGCCACTTCTGGACGTTTCAAGTTCATTTTAGTTATCCTTTCATATCTTGTTCTAATATCATTTTACTTTACACATCAAGATCAGTTCTTAGAGGATACTGAGCAATTAAATGGCTTAATTACAGTGCCTAAATAAATACATTAAGTGAGAAAATTGAAGGTCTGGGTAATTATCCTAACAAAAATCCCTGCTTAGTTTATCTTTCTTCTCACTCATAAGTAGTGGCTGTTATGCTTGTTTAAATTTTTTTTAAATAATTTTTAGCACTCTTTTACAGTCAGCCTTTGAATTTTTCCAGGTAATTCAGTGAAATGCTTCAGAACTGCTTGGTAAATTAATTTTCCAAGCATTTTATAAGGCTATGATAGAGGGCCACTTCAGAAGTTCAAATAGAAGCTAAGTTTATACTATTATCTTCACTAGTAGGATTGCTATACAGCCTATGAAATCAGGAAGGAAGTACACTGTAAGATGAAGAAACAGCTCAGAAAAATAACCTGGCTGCTGCATTTTTCTGTATACAGGACAAAAAAAATATTGTAATAAAATATCACAGGAAAGTTTCAAATGTACAAGATTGTTTGCAGGTAATTCTTCCATGAGAATTATAATACAGGCTTGTGGAAAACTAGGTTTTAGATTAACCTGGGAGGAGTTCTTTTTGTTGTGGGTTGATTTTGGGGTTTTTGGGGGGTTTTGGGGGTTTTTTTTTGTGTTTTTTAAATGAAAAGCAGCACTCAAAAAATTGTCCAGAAAAAAAGCCTCTTCTCTGTACATGAGGGTGCTGCACAATCAAAATTTAAAAGAGTATGGGGAAAACATAGCTCATATGTATATGTGCAGAGATAGCCAGAAGTCAAAAACTAGGGCAAAACTGAAGCCAGAGTTGCTCATTAAAGCGTGGTGGAACTGCTGTAACTTCTGGAGAAGTGCCTCGAGGGCTGTTTAGTAAGAGCTTCTCCACTCGTCATTTGGCCAACACACATGTGGACGGTGCAGCATCGTGATGAAAGGCAGCTGGGTCTGCACAGTGCTTGCAGATCAGGGCCTTTAGGTTCCAAAAGAATCCTAAGAAAGAAAATAGCTGCACAAAATATTGAATAGTGTACAGAAGGTCAAGCCTGTCAAAGAGGTCAGCTGGGTAATCATCAAAATCAGAAATAAAAGAGACCACTATGTTACTTAGTCTGTTCACCAGCCTACTGAAGAGTGTTCAGTGCAATATAACATAAGTACACCTGAAAGTGGGCGTTGTTAGACCTCCAGGACTCCGGAACAGCCTGCCCGGCCTAACTGATCAGGAATTTAAAATCAGACTTGTTATAGAAGGGACATCTGTGCTATAGAGAATAACTACCTCAAAGATGGACAAGATAACCAAAAAGGGCTGTTTGTCACTCAAAACATAAGGGTTCTCTGCGCCCGTTAGCATTTTATCACGATCAAAACAACTGCACTTAAAAAATAAAAGCAGGAAATATTTCATCTCTAGTATGTGAAACAACTGGTTACATGTTCTAGACTCATAGAATGGTTTGGGTGGGAAGGGACCTTTAAAGCCCACCCAGTCCAACCCCCCTGCCAGGAGCAGGGACATCTCCAACCACATCAGGTTGCTCAGAGCCCCGGCCAACCTGGCCTGGAATGTTTCCAGGGATGGGGCATCCACCACCTCTCTGGGCAACCTGGGACAGTGCTCCATCACCGTCAGTGTAAAAAATTTTTTCTTCATGTCCAGTCTGAATCTACCTTCCTCTGTTTTAAAACAATTACCCCTCATCCTATTCCTGTTAATTCTGGGACAAACACCTTAGTCTGAGAAAAACAATTACCTATGAGTTGGAATACACATAGTACATACCAATTCAACAGTCAGGAAAAAAGAAGGGTTATTAGTCATCTTGCTTTCTTGCATAACTTTGATTACTGTGTAGTACCAGAAAGAGATTTCTCCTTATACTATAGGGTGTAACTAACTGCTTTGTGGGAGCACTGCATGGCTGGAATCTGTCAGTGATGGGGAAAGGATGGTAAATCAGGTGGACCAGTAGTTTGTTCTATCACAGCAAAGCTTGTAGCACATTTTTACATGGGTTCAGGTGACGAATTTCCAAGCATGAAATTCTTTTCTAATATTTCCCACATCTTTCTAAACCAGATTTTTCTTGAAGATAACCAATTCCTTTAACTATCCCTTGGAAAAACAGAGAGGTTAAGGGAATGAGAGACAGGGAGACTGTTAAGCAAATGAGACCGTGGGTATATTTCCCTGTATTTAGCTCCACTCCTTATAGTCCACACTGCTGTGAATCCTTCTCTGAACTAGTGTGATTATTTTTTTTACAAGTAATTCTGATGTGCCTTTTGTGTGTTTTGAATTATCATTACCTTCCCTGTATCTAGAAAATCTCTCTTATTTGGGACCTTTCTTTGTACAGTGACTTGAAAAATGTCACATTTTTCAATGAGTAGGAAACTGAACAAAAGTCAAGGTAAAGATTTTTTTTTGTTATAGGGCAGAAGTCAGTAAAGCAATGATTAAAGTATTCAAACTGCAGCTTTAAAGAACTTAATCAAGGCTTTGGAGAAAAAACACAATAACATCAATGATGCCTCCGAAATTTTCTGAAGTCTTGCTGTTCCATTTGCAAGTTGGCTGTTGTCTACTGAAAGACACACAATCATTTTGGAGGAAAAATCATTGTTCCCTTTTTGAGACTGGAAAAGCCATTCAATAACCCAAAACTTTGTCTCTACCGATTTTCTTTTGTCTTGTGGGTGACTGTTGCTCATTACTTGCTAATGTTCTTCTACGCCTGAAACAAATGTCAAGCAAATCACAATTTTGGTCCAACATCAGCTTTTCTTCTGGCATAATATTGTCATATTTCTTCATTACCTTCTTGGGAAATACTATTGACTGGCAATCCTTCCCAGGAGAGAAGAACATCACCTACAGATGTGTAGCTATATTTTGGCTCTTTGCCTTAGCAAGATTTCTAGAAGTTTTCTGGGAAAACGAAGCTGAAGTGCAAGTTTGTAAGGGGAAACTTTGGGTTAGAGCAATGAGGGCTTCACATCTTCTTTGCAGCTTTTTTTTTTTAGTGAGTATGTGGTATTCACTTCATCCTCCCTGGAAATGTAGCACTTGTCCTGCCTTCTGATTGTAGCAAAGGGACACTCTGAGCCTCTCACTGCCCACAGAACATTGTGAACAGCTCTCTTCCTCAACAAACTCGAGCACAAGCAACTTTTCTACTCTTACAGCTTGCGTTGCAAGAACACCTAATGGCCAAGCACAAGATCAAGGTCCTGCTGTTTTGCTAGCTTCACATGCACACAAGGAGAAGCTGCCTGCGTCTCTAAAAGCCTGCAGAATAGATAAAAAAAAGATCAAAATTATTGGAAGATACAGGATAGGTCCGATTTTTTATGTGCCGTGCCAGGCACAGGGTATGTGCAAGATTCACACGCGCTCCTGCGGGAGCATGAGGTGGACGTCAAATGAGAGTGGAACGCACAAGGATCAGACCGGACAGGTCTGAAGAATTCTTCCCCAGGTTACACAGTGGGTCTCTCTCAGAGTCAAAGAATCACACCCACCATCAATGTGAGGGGTCCTGCAGGCTGGCAGAGCAGCAGCACAGCGCTGCAGGCACCATGCCCTTCTCCCTGTGTCCAGAGCACGTTAACTCAGGCTCGGCATCACTCTGGTGGAGCCATCCCACCTCTCGTTCTGCAGGAGCCTCACACTTTTTACTGTTTTCAAGTCCAGAGCCCCAGAGATAGCTCACAGAAAGAAACTGCTACAGAACATAATCTTTCTTCTTAATCAGATCCCCATCTAAGAAGAGTCTTCTAGCACTAGATCACCTTGATGTCTTTTCTCAGCTGAAGAAAGAGAATGATCTTCTGAACCATGACTCTTGGATGTTGAAAGGAGGCTGTTTGCTTTGTTTGAAAACTTGCACTGGAAAAAAAGTCTTTGCAAAATTAAGGGAGATTGGCTAGAATATAAGAAGTAACAGTCACTGGAAAATGACTTCCATACAGCTTTAGGGATGCATGCATCCAACTCTAATGGGGATAAAGAGTGGGATCAACAGGAAATTGTCTCAGTAAGTGTAAGAGGCTAAATAAGTAAGTTCATTAGTTTTATGCAGTGCAGAAATCCAAAGTGAACAGTAATTTTAACGAAAATAGGAACAGATATGATCTCTTTATTCAGGCAACATTCCTCTCACCCCAGATTTCCTCCCCAGAGAGCTTACGGGTGGACGGGTTGGATTCTCACTGCAGCGTAACTTTGATAGCCCTTCGTCACGCTCAAGAGATCTGCAGCCATATGTTTTCCTTGGACTGTACTTACTCAGGCAGACTACGTTTCTTCCCAAGAGAAGCATAAAATATCCTTGCTTCAAAGTTCTCCTTCACTGCAACTTTCATCTCCAGCTGCCTATGTGTCGAGTCTCCACTTCCATCGCTACTACACAGCACCTTTGTCCACGAGCTTGGAAGGGAAGTGTTAAGTCTGCACAAATGATGGGGCCTTAGGTAATACGGAGCAAAGTGAAATACCACTGCCAAAAATGTCTCCGTGAGATTGCCTTATCTTCAGGCAGGTTCTAGACACTAAGCCGCAGGGTTCATGCCACTTTCACTTACGCACCTGAGTTAGGATCACCCAAGGCTCCCCGTATAACCAACAAAGAGAAATGAGATGCTGCAACTCAAACTGGAGACAGGGCAAGTGGCCTCAGGAAGATCAGATTGTCCTTCCCCCGACAGCAGGGAGACCCTACAGCGACCACGCTGCACAATGTCACATTATTCATTCATTTCCCCAAAGAAGTCCCAAATTTCTCTTAACAACTGCAACCTTCATTCCTTTCAAGAGATGCTAATTTGTGACTGTCTAGTTAACAGGGTGGAATACAGATTTTATTCCCTAACAGTACAGTTTGCCTCACCATGTATTCTTTTACATACAATGTATGCAAAACCCATCCCCACTGGCCAGAAAGGTCACAAAGTGTGTCACTGATCATGAGCTGAATTTGTGGATTTTTTGGTGCTTTGGCTGTAGAATGAATTCGTTTTGCTCCCTGGTAGGTGGGCTCTAATGTCAGTCAATTTTCATTGTTTTCTAGCATTCCATGGTTTTGACTCCTCTGACATTACTTCAGAAGTTAATTTTAGAAAATGAGTGTCAATCACCCTGCAAGGTAGTTGTGTAATTTATTTGCTGGAGCAGGTAAAAAAATCTTGCAAAAACCCAGGTACGATAACTCTTCCCTGCTAGGGTAACAGGGTGCTTTGCCTTGACCAAGCACATCATGCAAAGTTTTGCAAGGCTAGCGTAAACCTTTTTTTTTGTTGGCAGTAAGCTTAGGGAAAGCAATTTCTACAAAGCCTACAGTTTGGTGTTCAAATAAAAGGAAAATGGACCTTTTAGGAGATTTGCATGTAATCATTTGCAGAGAACGTCATGCTGTATATTGGGTGTTCCGGATCAGACAGAGCATTAGTGTCAGATCGAGAGAGCCCATTTCACAGGCAGCTCATCAGCTTGCCTACTGATTACATTATTCTTTTACAAGTTGGGTTTGAGTAAAGCTGCGCAGGCTTTTGTAACATTGATCCGTAATTAGGGGCTTGCGTTTCCCTTAAAACTTTAGATGATGTGAATTACTTGCGTAAATATTTCCCGACGAACAATATAAATATTCTGTGGCGACTGGGATTGTTTATACCGTATCAGAAGACAGTCCTTCGTTCTTGATCCTCACTTCTTTGATTTCCAAAGAGATACAAGCAATCTCCCATATATTTGGAAATTACATTACCTGCTTGTGCTTTTGAATAGCAGCACAACCTCAGCCTTGGAGAGTGATGTTTCAGAAAATTGTGTGGCTAACTTACACAATCTGTTTCTACTGTTGTGCCTACAAATGAGCAAGCCGAGTATCCGGCTCAGGCAATTGCCCGTGTAATTTTCTGAAAATCTGCTGTATTATTTTCTTGTGTTGGCAAAAAATTATAAGTGCGGCTGTGCAGCTCCACAGCACTCCAAGCCCTGGAGCAACTGCATTTCAGAAGGGAACAATTTCCTCCCTGCTCCTCCTCATCTTGGTCAATGTATAATTGTTTTCTGCTGGTGTTGGGTTGGGTTAGTAATCTCAGGAGCTGGGGGAAAGGAGATCTGAGGTCTGGGTGATTTCTTGCCCCTTTCTACCTTCTGCTTTATGTGGGGAATAATTGCATAAGGCCCAAACACTCAGTCCTGTGCTGGGACAGAGAAAGATAACAGGCATGCAGTCATGGTGCTTCTACATATCCCAGCACCACATCGCCCCTCACAGCCATCACCATTCTAGACATTTTCCACCCAAAGGACCACCCTGTAGTCATCCCTGTACAAACAAGAACGTTCCCGAGTTCCTTCTGACAGTGACTCCGTGACTTCCTTGACAGAAGATACACCATCCTGGCAAATGGATAATCCTTGCATCTCTTCCTAGCAAAAGGGAGGGGGAAAACAGAATTTGGAAGAGTAACACAAATCACCCACAAAGCTGGTGAAGTCCACGTAACATATGTTCTTCATACTCCACTTCAGTCCAAGTGAATTTATTCATTCCTTCTTAACCTTGCATGGCCCTTGTTTCCCAATATGCCAGTCTTCATACAGGGCATGTGATTATTTCTCATTTTCGAGGCCCATTTCTTAATTTTCATGACATGGCAGCTGCCCAGGTTTTTCTTGTTAAGATGATATTCATTTGTCCCCTTTATTTCATTTATTTTCCCCTCTGGCTCCATAGCTATAAATCAAACACACAAAATTAAATTAAATAAAATAAACATAAGTGCAGGTGGAAATTCAGGAAATATAAATAACTAAGAGTAGTTTTCCAAGACTGCTTTTTTAATCAATTCTAACACAAGATATATATTCCCCGTTGAACTAACAATGTTGTGACCACCTATTGTTAAAGAACAGCAATAAATCTGTGCAACAATTCCTTGCTCCTGTGATCCACTGACATGTTTTGCCAGACAGCTAGTCCAGCCTGCTCTTTCTCCAGAGGTGTTTTATGCCGTCCACAGGAAAGGCATGATATGCTGCCATGACAAAGGCATGAATGCTGTTTGTCCCTTAGGAAAATTCCTTCTTTATCCATCTCTGAGGAAGCAAGGCTCCTGGACGCTAAGAAAGTAGTCTTGAACCATGTGATAATCAGGGCTCGTCTTCAAATAATACCTTCCCCTTCACCTTGAGAAGCAAAATTCCAGATATTCTCCCACTCCCCTCCCCAGCCCAGCAGGATCTCTCATGCTTTGAAATACTAGTGGAGCAAATCACTGCCTTTTATATTCGATGAGGAACTAAACACTGCCAAGCAGGCAGGGCACCATCCTTCCCACCTTGTCCCGTGGCGTTGCCAGCAATTGGTCTCAGAGATTGGGATGTCCTGATGCCCATTCTGCCATCACCTTTCAAATACGGCTCCTTCATGTAAGATTTCAGTACTCCTTCATGCTTGCGGGGTTTTAATCAATCAGATATAGCGTGGGATGAAATTGCCTGAGTTTTAGATTTATTTATTAATTTATTTCTTTTATCACACAGAGGTACCTCAGCTTTTCTGTTGTGTAAGCAGGTCATGGTTTTCTCCAGCTTAAGACCAGCTGAAGTTTTAATACAGATCAATAAGATTTAGTTTGAATGTCAATAAAGATCACTCAAAACCACTGTGTAAAGTGAGAAGACAAAAAAAAAAAAAAAGAAGTGCATCTGTTTACACTCTCCTTTGACAGGATAAACCCAGTCAGGACACTACAGAATACACTCTGCTATCGCACACACAGCCTTCCTACGAACCCACAATGCATCCCAGTGCCCTACATTTTAACGGTCAGAGCCATGCTGTGATGTCCTTGGTTTGTAACGGTGCTTACCATTACTGGTGCACCAGTACCACTGTTAAAAATTTTCATATTTTAAGGTTGTATAAAGCTAAACATTTTCAGAGGCAGGACAATGCAAAAGTTCTTACGTGAGAACTACTGTAGTTGTTGTAGTGAGATAATTCTGCTCATTTAAAATATTTTGAGTGTGACAAACAGCCTTTTAGATTCTTTCGATGGCTAGAGATAAAGTATGCAGATACAGGAATTGAAGCAAATTATTTCCCTTCTCTGTGCCTCAGTTTCCTTGCCTGTCAGAAGTGTTACTTTGCTCTCCAAACAATCTAATTTTATCAGTCAATAACAGATCTCAACAGATCTGATAACAATATTTCAACGCTTACATACTCAGTGCTTCTAAAGTTCTTAAAGATTTTTGACTGAAGCTTGATAGAATAAGGTACTATGAGAAAACGGCTGGTATTAATGATTTATTGATTGCAGATAATACCATTCCGGGTACACTGAACACTGTTAAATCCCGTTGCCTTCTGGTATCAGTTCTGTGAAAAGTCAGCATTTGTATATATCCACGCTTTTTCACCTCTTTTGGGAGAAATTGTAAACATATGGGTATAATCCACTGAATATAGTCTCTGAAACAATTCACCATCCTTCATTTAAGAGTATCTCCTTGAGTGTTCCGTATTCCTGGCAGCCCTTCTATTCACACCACCATGAATACACTCGTTTTAAATCAGCTCTTGATCTCTGAAGGCCAAATCCTGCAAGAGACAGGGTAACTCTAGAATCACAGAGTATTCTGAAATATTACAGTCAAACGTGTAGCATAAACTGCAGGCATGTTTATTGTTTGTCTTACTTTCCCCTAAATATTTAGTGTCTTCTCTGGTCTGCCTCTTCTCTAAATTTGAAGCGGTTGCCTGAATTTTGCAGAGTTCCTTCGTTACGTTGGGAAACAGATTCTTTGGGTTAACCTATTTCCAAAGTTTGCGTTTGCTAAGTGCTTTCATAAATCTACCAGAGACTGTAACAAATCTTCCCCTGATTTTTTTTTTAAATCTTAATCTGAAATACTGACAGACAGATAAAATAGAAGTTTATGGTCTCCTTTCCTCTGAATATCTGCAAGTAACGTATCATTCACACAGAGACGTTCAACTTATATTATTCCTGCCTCAAGTCCAAAGAACATAATTTTGACTGTTCCCTGCAAGCGGATATGTAAGATTGTTACAAATTGATGCCAAGGGGCCCATACTTGGAATCTGCTTTGTTTTTCTTTGAGTTAGCTTCCAAATTGCAAGAGTGTGCATAATGAATGTGTTATCTAGTCCTTCTGTTTTGTATTTTTGAAGGAGAAACAGCGCATACCGCAAAGTGACTTGGCCTACTTGCTCAGGTTCCATAGCAACCCAGTATTGCTGTGAATTCATTTTGTACTAATCAATTAGAAATTTTGCTCTGGCAGCTGGAATGAAAGTTTATGGGCTGAATCCTGCTTGTTTTACTTGGACTCGCAGTAGCGGTAAATTCAACCAGATACTTCTCTGAGAAGGATACAAACTTCTGTCTTTTGTCTCTCTCTTGGTTTATCTTCTGTGAAAAGGTCAGATTTAATGTTTGGTTCTCTGTCCAAGCAGACAAAAGGAGGCAACTCTCTTTAAGGCTCTACAACTTAAGACGCACTTGTCTTACAAGCAGTTGTTGAAACATTCAAAAGGAAGCATAGAATCATAGACTCTCAGAACGGTTTGGGTTGGAAGGGACCTTCAAAGCCCACCCAGCCCAACCCCCCTGCCAGGAGCAGGGACATCTCCAACCACATCAGGTTGCTCAGAGCCCCGGCCAACCTGGCCTGGAATGTTTCCAGGGATGGGGCATCCACTGCCTCTCTGGGCAACCTGGGAGTAAACCTTTACACCTTTAGTGTAAAAAATTTTTTCCTAACATCTAATCTGGATCTACCTCTATTTTCAAACGAAATCTCCCTTCCTCTGTCTTGAAACCATGACCCCTCGTCCTGTCACCCCAGGCCCTGCTGAAGAGTCTCTCCCCACCTTCCCTGCAGCCCCCTTTGGGCACTGGGAGCCGCTCTCAGCTCTCCCCGCAGCCTCCTCTTCTCCAGGCTGAACAGCCCCAGCTCTCCCAGCCTGGCCTCACAGCAGAGCTGCTCCAGCCCTCTCAGCATCTGCGTGGCCTCCTCTGGGCCCTCTCCAACTGGTCCATGTCCTTCTGATGTTGGGGGCTGCAGAGCTGGACGCAGCGCTGCAGGTGGGGTCTCACGAGAGCAGAGTAGAGAAAAGTAAAGTATCACTTTGTAAAGTAAAGAGTAAAGGAAAACGTCACTTCGCTCCCCATGCAGTTTAACTGGATGTTGACAGCACAGCTGACCAGTGCCCACCTTCCATCCAGCAACTTGTAGAACCTCCTCTTGCCTCCACCTCAATATTGTGTGCCGAAAAGGGAATTTTCCAGGCAACACGCTGGTATGTGCCAGTGCCCTTCAGAGCAGCCCAGCCATCATTAATGTCGTTAGTACACACGGCTCCTAGGGAACCTTCCCGTGTAAAGGTCAGCACATGCACTGCTGGAAGTGCGCGGAAAGACCGTGAAAACCCATAGAACTTCTCATGTGCACTCTGTGCTGTTGACTAAAATCCAAAGTTTTCATTAAAGAGGTTTAGGTTTTGGGTTTTGTTTTTTTTTTTCACAATCTTTTTGTTTATCCTTGCCAAAATCACAGTTCTGTGAGATGGACAAAGCCCATAGCAACAAAACTCACCTGCAACCATGTAGAAATCATCGAAAATTTCTGATGTGGGCTGATAAAATGTCAGGAACTAGGACACAAAAGCGCTGATATTTTGCTTTCAGGGTTACGACTCCAAATTCAGCTCATTCTGCTCCTGGTCTTTCTCTCTGGATTGCAGACTGCATCCATAGATATTCCACGCATGCCATCTGACCAAAAGACAGGGAGAGCATTGGGGGTCTACTGTCATTTACCATACAATATTTTTTTTATCAGGGTAGTCACATCATTAACCTTCTTTTTATGTATTTTTACTGATCTTTGGGTGACAGAGTCAGAGGCTTGAAATTATTTTTAAAATCTATTTTGTCTCTCTCAATGGGTGGAAAGATGTGGCCTCAAGTTACAAAGTACACTAAAAAACTGTGTGGGTCTATAGGAAGACATAAGTTTGGCACCCTTTTTCCATTTCACCCATCATCACGCTAGAATTCAGGCTCTCACTGCACAGCATTAGAAATATGTATCATCCTGTTTTGTAACAAATGCATGGCAAATCCAAGTCATGACTTAAACTTTACGGCACGTCAGTTCTCATCAAATCTCCATCGCAACGAAGAGGATGACGCAGAGTAGACTTTGTTCCTTCAGGAGCACATCAGGGTTAGAGCTGGATCTCCATTTGCATGTCAGGGTCTGTCACAGGGAAAGCACATGCTCCCTTTTTTTTTTGCTGTCTCCCACCAGCTCCTACGGATAGTTAACGCAATGGGAAGGTTTTAGTCTTGGCATCGTAAAAAGAGTCAGTGAGCGTGAAGTGGGCTGCAGATTCCTTAAAAGCTGCATTCCTAAAGGAGGAACTTCTCTGTCTGGAGGGTCGTCAGAAGGAACGAGATCCAGACAACTCTACAGCCCATCATAACAAAGCAGAGGGCTCACATCGTCCTGCACGCAGTCTGCCCAGACTGCAGCTCATGCTAGAAAGCGTAGGCTCTCGACCAAGGCTGGCTTCTCCTCTGGGTGACCATGGCCACTTGAGTGTCCCTGAGCGCAGGTACAATCCTGAATTCTCCCCAGTTCTCACAATTTCTGCTCTGCCTGTAATTAGCAATTTATTAGATCTGCATCACCCAGGGAGGTGACGTCCAAGGGCTTACCATGATATAAACTGATCACCAAGGTGGAAGGAAATATAGCAGAACCAGCTTGGGGGGATTTAAATGTTAAACCCGCTTTGTTGTTTTGGGTTTGTGTCCTGTTCTAAAGTGTTCATGTCGTGTTTGGTAAGAAATATTGTACAGCTATGTTGTGCGCTATGTTACGTTCCAAATGTGGGTTTTTTTGAAACAGATTGTTTTTTAAGTTTGCTAATTTTCTTGTGCTGACTGTTACTCTTTTATTTTGATGGATTTTGCATGATAACATTTCAGTATTTGGGAAAATGCAGGAGATGAATCATTACAACTTTCATATCAAATGTGTCAAGAGGAAAAGCTCATGTTTAAATGTATTGTCCTGTATTTTAACTTTTTCTATGTCTGTATTCATATTCCTCCTGTTTTTATTGATGTACTGCACATATCTGACCTCCACGTTTGCCTGATAGCTTTTTTAAACAATTTGGGGTTTCTGATTTCCCAGTTTTGTTTAAAAATCTGATTGGAACACGACCCTGATCACCACTAATTATTTATAGTATGCTTTTCCAATTGGATCTACTTAACCTCCACATCCCTGATTCAATTTCCACGCTGTCAGTAGCAGCTCTTCCTTGGCCAGGCATAGCTTTGTGTAAAATATTATCCAAAAACCTCGTTTGCTGCGTTTCTTGTGATTTCTCAGGGAAACGCCACTGCCTGCGCTGAGCTTTGCCCGGTCTCAGCGCATCCGTTCACTGACAGTGCTTTGACGCCACACAGCTCTGCCTGGCTCTCTCCACCACCTCCTGCCTGCAGTTTTCGGGCTGTTTGCCTCCTAAACTCGATCAGAAAATGGTTAAACCCCAATTCCCAGACGGACCCTACCCTTTTCAAATGAAATCTGAAATAAATGATCTCCAAATACGTTGGGCAAAACTCTTCCTGCAGCCTGGCGTTGACTCTTGGCCTCGCTGGCACGAAGCGCACCTCACACCCACCAAAATCTTTTTAAAAAACCCCATGG
>WHYT01017113.1:4212-51943 GCA_009806455.1 Tetrax tetrax
AAGCTGTCAAACCATCTTGGAAACGGGGAGTCGTGTGTATGTGCGAGAGTGTGCGTGGGCTCGCGCCACGCGGGTGTCACCAGTGGGTGTGCACGGTGCAGGGGGTGCAGAGCCCCTAAATCCCCCTGGGAGGGGGAGATGCTGTGCATCACTGCTAGGGGAGCACTCTTGAGGTGCAGAGTTGGGGGGTTTACCCCTTGCCTGGTGCCAAAGGGACACCCTCACCCCACAAGGCTGCCAGGGCACTCCCATCCTTACCCCTTCCCCCTCCTCCTGGAAGAAAGGGCAGGGGCTGAATTTGTCATGTGGGCTGTGCCCCCCAGCTTTGGGTATCGGTGGGGGTCACAAGTGCTGCCTTCCTCAGTTTCCTCCAAATAAAGCGTCAGACCCCCTCCTACGTAGACTGAGGATCACTGAGGGGAGACTAGTGACACCCCCCCCTGCCTCCGAGCAGCCTGCTGCCAACATAGAGGCAGTGGGGTGCTGGAGGGGGGGGTCTCTTAGCTGCCCCCCTCCCCATGCCCTCATTGGCCCTGTGCCTCCCTTCATTAACAAAGTCTCTGTCCTCCCTGGCTGCACTAATTACTGAGTTCATTAGCGGCCTGGTGTGTCCAGCTGGGGGGCCCGAGGAGGGGATGAGTCCTTTGGGGCTGGTGTGGGGTCCCCCACCCCAGTGCCACACTGGCAGGCTCAGCCCTAGGACCGGCCACCGAGCGGAGAACGGCCATTCGGGTGTCACACCCCACTCAAAACTCAGCCCAACGCTACCCCGCCAGGGACTGCACCCAGGTAAGGATCCCACGGGGGACACTGGTGTGGGGTGCAAGGGGTAGGAGATGGGTTGCATGGTCAGAAGGGTTTGGGGCTTCTGGTGGCTGGGGGCAGGAGCAGAGCCCATCCCCATGGCATCCGGGCACCCCCTTATTTGTGGCTGTCACCCTCCTGGCCTGATTCAACCCATCGTCATCACTTGGGGGACCCTTGAGGGGGGGAGGTGGGTGGGACTTGGGGCTCACCACAGCCTGGCCGGCGGTGATGGCTGGGGTGGGGGATGCTTGTGGCAGGGGCTGCTGGCTCAGCAAGGCTGCGGAGATAAGGCTGCGGCAATCCCACAGGGCTGGGGAGGAGATAAGAGTGAGACGGGGAGCTTGGGGGCCTGCCTACTGCTGTGTGTCCCCCCCTGCTTGGGGGGGTCATCCCCCAAAACCACCTTCGGGACTGGGAGCCACTGGGCAGGACTCCAGTCCTCTCTTCTCCCTGCAGACACCAAGGGCATCATCAGGTACCACCCATTGGGGCTGGGGTCTGGGGGCGTGGGACAGGGCATAGGGCAGTGGCATGGCTAAGCCCCAGCCCCATGTCCCACCCCTGCACCCCCTTCCCGTCCCCAAGGCTGGGGCTGCAGAGACCCCCGAGGCAGAGAGGCAGAGCCCATGGGGTGAGGAGCAGGGCCCTGGCCTCCAGCTGTGGGGTGGTGCAGCCTGGGGACAGTCCCGTGGGCAGGGAGGTGATGTACCAGGGAGGGGGTGGGACACGAGGATGTGCGGGGTGGGAAGGGGATGCTCTGGGAAGATGACACTGTGTTGCTGGTGGCTCTGGGGTGGTGGCATGGAAAACCCCATCGCCGTGGGACTGAGGGAGCAGAGGGCGGCGGCATAGCCCAGCCCGGTGGCATCAGCCTGTTGCTGTCACTTTGGGGAGCATTTTGCAGGGGGCAGGCACAAAAAAAAAAAAAAAAAAATTGTCATGGGCTTAGAGCTACGTGGCTGGGAAGAATTGGGAGTTTTGGGGACCGGGGAGTGGAGGGCAGCGGCAGAACCCATCCCCAAGGCATCAGGGCACCTCCGCATTTGTGGCTGACACCCTGCTCTGGCCTGGTTCAGCCCATTGCTGTCAATTTGGGGAACACCTTGGTGGGGGCAGGCATCAAAAACCCCATCGCCATGGGCTCGGAGCCAAGGGCCAGGAGCGGAGCAGGCCTGGGAGGGGCGGCCGGTACTACCCAGGCGTGCCAGGCCCGTGGGCAGGGAGCCTGGGATCGCCCTGGGCTACGACAGCACACGGGGGGGGGCAATCACCCCATCAGTAACGGGGCTCCTTGGGTGCCGCGAAGCCTTGGAGGGCGCTGGGGACCTTGACTCCGGGCTGTTCCTGCCCTTATATGGTGAATGCAGGCTGGGACAGGAGGGGACAAAGGTCTCCTGGCTGCTGGCACCCGAGCACTTTGCCTAGGTGCGCTCACCTGTGCCCAGCTCTGCGGGGAAGGTGAGGGGCTGGGGCAGGGGGGCTGGAGGGTGGGCAGGGCAGGGGGTGGCACATCCCACAGCCACCACCGCTCCTGGCACTGGGGTGGCCTGGGGACCCACCCGTGCCCCAGCTCGGGGCTGTGCTGGGGGGCATCACCCCCCTGGATCTGAGGGATGGGACCTGGGTCTTTCAGGGCAGAGCAATGGGACCAGGGCTGGGGGGGCAGAGACCTCCCCACTGGGCAGCACTGGGTCTCCCTGCCAGCCCCCTGCCAGGGCACAAGGGGGGCTTTGCCCCATGCCAGCTGCCTGACCCCCCTGCCTGCCTCCTGTCGAGCGCTGCCAGCCTGGCCAGGATGGCTGCGGGCAACTTCAGCAGCACCGGGCCTGAGCCCTGGCACACTCGACACCTCTGTGGGGCCAAGCTGTGCCCTCCCTGGGGAGGCATGCGTCCAGCGGTGGGGTCGGGAGGGGCTGAAGTGTGCACAGCGTGCTTGCACACTTGGGCATGTGTGCAAGGCTACCTGCAGTGGCCGTGCCACGCTGTGCTGGGACCAAGCCGAGCAGAGCCGGTTACTGCTGGCGCTGGGGAGGTCACTGCTGGCCACCGCACAGCGGTGTCACCCAGCTGGGACTGCTGCCCTGGGGATACCCTGCCCTGTGCCTGGGCACCCGCGGGACCCCACTTCTGCCCACCGTGGGTGCCAGCACAGAGCTGCGATGGGGCAGGGGCGATGGCAGCCCTGCTTGCGTACCTGCAGCCCTGGCACTGGGGTGAGGGGGGGGCCCTTACCCCGCCTGGGCCCGGACGGGGGGGTTTATGACTGGGCAGGGCAGCGGATGACACGGCAGGCTGGCTCCGTCCCAGCTCCGAATGACACCGCCTGCCATTAACGCGGGTGTTGGCGATGCCCCGGCAGGTCCCCTTGCCTGCAGCACCCGTCACCATGGTGGAGCTCAGCACCAAAGTCAGCAGGACGCTCAACAAGACCACGCCAGGCCTCCAGATATGGCGGATCGAGGTGAGGACGGGGGCACAGCCTCGGCACCCATCTCTGGGCTGTTTTGGGGGCTGCGGGAGGGAAGATCCCCACCCTTGTGTCAGCGGTGCCTGCGTTTGGGGGTCTCAGTGCAGAACCAAGGGTCAAACTTGTCCAGATTTTGGGGCTGGGGGTAGCAGGGTGTGTGGGGCTGGGGTGGGGGAGTTCCCGCCAAGGTTGACATCTCGCTTCCTTCTGCAGAACATGGAGATGGTGCCAGTGCCCACCAAAACCTACGGCAACTTCTACGAGGGGGATTGCTACATCCTGCTGTCGGTAGGGCAGCCTGGGGTCCCGCGGGGAACCGGGGACGGGCTCTGCCCAAGGGGTGTGGCTGGGGTGCAGGGAGGGGTGTCCCTGGCCAGAGTGGCCTGGGGACACAGGGTCTCTTCTAGTGGGGACCGGTGTCCTGCAGACACGCAAGACTGGGAGCAGCTTCAGCTACGACATCCACTACTGGCTGGGCAAGGAGTCGAGCCAGGACGAGCAGGGAGCGGCCGCCATCTACACCACGCAGATGGACGAGCACCTGGGCACGGTGGCCGTGCAGCACCGTGAGGTCCAGGGCCACGAGAGTGAGGCCTTCCGCGCCTACTTCAAGCAGGGACTCATGTACGTTGGTCACCTCCGGGGACCTGCTCCCACGGCAGGCGACAGTGGGGTGGGGGTCTTCTGCGTGTCCCTGTCAGGACATTCCCAGTGGGGATGGGGACAGCCCTGGCCCAGTGGGGTGGGGGAGGCAGGAGGAGGATCTGCAGCTGGTCTCTCTTCAGCCATCACCCATGTGGGTGCATGGGGGGCTCTGAACACCCCCCTGTGCACAGAGGTGGGAGGGGGACCCCACTGGAGCTAGCAGAGGGGGACCCAGGGCTGACAGCATGTCTGTCCCTCTCCCAGCTATAAGAAGGGTGGAGTGGCCTCAGGCATGAAGCATGTGGAAACGAACGCCTACAACATCCAGCGCCTGCTGCATGTGAAGGGCAAGAAGAACGTGGTGGCAGCAGAGGTGAGTTATGGGGTGTGGGAGGTCCCCAGGCACCAACCTCTGAGCAGAGATGCTGCTTGGGGTCAGGATCAGGCCAGAGCCCCCCCTCAGACACAGCTGCCCTCAAGCAAAGGTCAGAGTGGGTGTGAAGGACCATGCTGCTCTGTCCCAGGGGCAACCTCATCCCAAAAAGCTTCTCTTGGGGCAGGGAGGAGGAATCCATGCTGAGCCCCAGGTTGTCCTACTGCTTGATCCCCATCATCCCACTACAGGTGGAGATGAGCTGGAAAAGCTTCAATCGGGGAGATGTGTTCCTGCTGGACCTGGGCCAGCTCATCATCCAATGGAACGGCCCCGAGAGCAACCGAAATGAGAGGCTGAAGGTATGACTGGGGGGGTTTCAGGGTTCCTCCATGGAGGAAGGGAGTGACTGGTCACCCCATCTCCAATCTGG
The DNA here is from genome assembly GCA_009806455.1 of Tetrax tetrax. Classification (NCBI taxonomy): domain Eukaryota; kingdom Metazoa; phylum Chordata; class Aves; order Otidiformes; family Otididae; genus Tetrax; species Tetrax tetrax. The sequence continues at coordinate 8,938 of WHYT01017113.1, forward strand.
GCTGACCCCTTCTCCCATGGTGCAGGCGATGACCCTGGCCAAGGACATCCGTGACCGGGAGCGCGGGGGCCGCGCCAAGGTGGGCGTAGTGGACGGTGAGAATGAGGGTGCCTCGCCGGGGCTCATGCAGGTCCTCACACACGTCCTGGGCCAGAAGACAGAAATCAAGGCGGCCACCCCCGATGACAAAGTGGACCAGAAGCTCCATTCCTTCCTCAAGCTCTACCAGTGAGTTCCTGAGGGTGGGTCACCCACCAGGACATCTCACAGCATGCCAGGGGGACCCAGCACCCATGTCTGCTATTTTCCACAACTCCCATCCCCTTGGATAGCCACCGAGAGGTCAAGGCCACCACAGGGGTGAGGACAGGTCATTTGGGTGCTGTTGGAGTAAGGGAAGTGCCCAGTGCCAACAGGGTTGGTACCCAATGGAGAGATGCTTGTGCAGGCGTGACCTTCGGATGCAGTGGCAATGTCCCTGGGTGACCCCGTCACCCCTTTACGCCTCCTGATGGCCATGAATGAGCTGCATGGTAGGGCAAGCTGCAAACCAGATTGCCACCATGGCAGAGCAAAAGGGTCCCTGGGCACCACCTCTGCCATGATCAGGGTGGGAAGGGGAGGGAATACCCTCACCCAACCCTGCCACCCCAAGGTGGGGATGGGGAGGGGGCTTTCCAGCCCTGTTTGTAACCCCTCCTCCTCTCTTTTCCCCTGCCAGCCTCTCCAATGCCAGTGGGAACCTGGTCATACAGGAGGTGGGGATTCGACCCCTGACTCAAGACATGCTCCTGCATGAGGTGTGTCACCCATGGGATGCTTGGGGATGCCCAATTTCCTTGGCAGCTTTAACCCTTCAAAAGCTGATTTGGTGGGCTCTGGGTTTTGAAGGGTTAAAGCTGTCCAAAGTCCTAATTTCTGCTGTCATCCCACCTACAAGGACTGCTACATCCTTGATCAAGGAGGTCTCAAGATCTTTGTGTGGAAGGGCAAGAACGCCAACAAGGAGGAGAAACAGCAGGCGATGAGCAGGGCGCTGGTGGGTACTGGGCTCGAGGTCAGTTATGGGATAGCTGAGCTGCTCACTGGAGGGGCCTGGCACCCCATACCCACATTCTGGATCTGAATCCCCCCAGGGCTTCATCAAAGCCAAGAACTACCCAGCCAGCACCAGCGTGGAGACAGAGAATGATGGGTCCGAGTCAACCATCTTCAGGCAGCTCTTCCAGAAATGGACTCTCCCCAACCAGAGCAGCGGGTTGGGCAAGACCCACACCGTGGGCAAAGTGGGTTAGTGTTCCCCTCCAATGCTGCAGGACTCCCTGGATTGGGATGGGGGGTGCTGTGGGGACCCCCATAGCTGGTGGGACACGGCTCAGCACCCTGCCCTTCCCTGCAGCCAAAGTGGAGCAGGTGAAGTTTGATGCCACCACGCTGCATGCCAAGCCCCAGATGGCCGCCCAGCAGAAGATGGTGGATGATGGATCTGGGGAGGTGGAGGTAGGGAGTTCATGGCAGAATGTGGGACTGTCTCGGGACACCCCCTGGGCTCTACGGGGAGATGCCGTGGGGTCCAGGGGCTGCAGGGTAGGGCGATGCACCAGTCCTGGTAGCAGCAAGTCCCTGTCCCTATCCCACCAGGTCTGGCGTGTGGAGAACCAGGAGCTGGTGCCTGTGGAGAAGCGATGGCTGGGCCATTTCTACGGTGGGGACTGTTACCTGGTGCTCTACACCTATTTCGTGGGGCCCAAGGTGAACCGCATCATCTACGTCTGGCAGGTGAGACCCCCAGGTCATCGACCTGCAGGTGAGAGACAGGAGCATTTCCCCAAACTGGGGGCAGAGGGGAGGTCTGTCCCCACATACAACCCTGTGGGACCAGCATGAGCGTTCCCTCTTCCCAAGAGGGAAAAGGGGGTTGTGGTGGGCGCTGAGCCCCCCTCTGCCCTGCCCAGGGCCGCCAAGCCAGTGTGGACGAGGTGACTGCCTCTGCCTACCAAGCCGTCATCCTGGACCAGAAGTACAACAACGAGCCCGTGCAGGTCCGCGTCACCATGGGCAAGGAGCCGGCCCACCTGATGGCCATCTTCAAGGGCAAGATGGTGGTGTATGCGGTGAGCACAGGGCTGCTGGGGAGGAGACTGGGCAGGTGGGTGAGCCTGTGGCACCAGTGGTGACAACCTGTTCCCATTCCCCCAGGGTGGCACCTCGCGGGAGGGCAGCAAGGAGCCCACGCCCTCCACCCGCCTCTTCCACATGCATGGCACCAACGAGTACAACACCAAGGCCTTCGAGGTGCCCGTCCGTGCCTCCTCTCTCAACTCCAATGATGTCTTTGTGCTCAAGACCCCCGGCTGCTGCTACCTCTGGTATGGGAAGGTGGGTACTGCCAGGCACCAGGGTGGCTGCTGCCGCCCCAAGAGAAACGTCCCCATCTCCTCTTCCTCCTCCTCGGCCGGGAACGGTGATGAAGCAGCCATGCTTGCTCTGCAGGGCTGCAGCGGGGATGAGCGTGAGATGGGCAAGACGGTGGCTGACATCATCTCCAAGACAGAGAAGCTGGTGATCGCAGAGGGACAGGAGCCATCTGAGTTCTGGGTGGCCCTGGGGGGCAAGTCCCAGTATGCCAACAGCAAGAGGTACCAGCCCTGTGCTTATGTCCCTGCCCACGCTCGGAGGTGTGATGAGCCACCCGTTCTCGAGCAGCGTGAGCCCCATTCCCACCACCACTGCCACGTTGCCCCCCCACCAGGCTGCAGGAGGAAAACCCCTCTGTGTCCCCCCGACTCTTTGAGTGCTCCAACAAGACGGGCACCTTCCGGGCTACGGAGATTGTAGACTTCACCCAGGATGACCTGGAGGAGGATGATGTTTACATCCTGGACATCTGGGACCAGGTGAGCAGGAGAGGCATGGAGGGCGGGGGGGCACACCTATGATCCCACAAGCTGATGTCCCTGGGGTGGGTGGAGGACTTGCAGCAGCCAGAGGTGGTGGGATGAGAGGCTGGAAACCGGCATGCCCCTGGCCCCACACTGGTTTTTTCCAGCCTCCTTGGTCCAGGGATGGCTGAGGGTGGACTCCCAGTGCCCTCTCCTGTGGACAGGCACCCCCCCAACCACAGGTCAGGCACAGTCCCAGAACATCCTGGTCCCACCCCAGTGGTGGATATGGTGACCCCGTTGCAGGTTTTCTTCTGGATTGGGAAAGGAGCCAACGAGTCAGAGAAGGAGGCAGCAGCGGTGATGGTGCAGGAGTACCTACGGAGCCACCCCAGTGGGCGTGACCTCGACACCCCCATCATCGTGGTGAAGCAGGGCTACGAGCCCCCCACCTTCACCGGCTGGTTCCTGGCCTGGGACCCTCTCAACTGGGCCGTGAGTCATGGAGGGGGTTGGAAAGACCAGGGGGAGGCCTTCACACGTGGGACCAGTTACGGCTCTGGCCCCAGCCAGCATCTGCGGGGTGTGGGCAGTGGTTTGCCTGGTCCCTGCCCGTGCTGAGGGGCTGAGCGCTTTTGTCCCCTTTCTAGGACAAGAAATCCTACGACGAGCTGCGAGCCGAGCTGGGGGATGAAAGTAGCCTCGGGCAGCTCACCTCAGTAAGTGGCACAAGGAGAGGTGGCAGCCGGGGTGGGAAGGGGGCACAGAAAGCCCCTCCATCCCCTTGGCCGGTGGCAGGAGGAGCTGAAAGGACAGGTCCTTTGGTGAGGGGCAGTCCCTCATGCAACCCTGTCCCCCCACACCCAGATGCTCACATCCAAGCAAGAGGTCTTCACCACCCGCACCACGCTCCTCCCTGAGAAACTGGAGACTTTCCCTCTGGACGTGCTGGTGAACACCTCGGCTGAGGACCTGCCGCGGGGCGTGGATCCCAGTAGGAAGGAGGTGAGAAAAGGCCAGGAGGCTGGTGGGGGGAGACTGGGTGAGCCCCCCACCCCAGCTTTAGCTCAGCCTCCTCTCTCCTCCTCCAGTACCACCTCTCGGACCAGGACTTCCAGGCTGTTTTCAACATGAACCGCTCCGCCTTCAGCAATTTGCCCCTGTGGAAACAACAGAAGCTCAAGAAGGACAAAGGACTCTTCTAGGGCAGAAACCTGGCCACAGGGACAGCCCCAGCTTGTTAATTTTATTAAATAAAACAGATTTGGGGAGCTGGGCTGCGTCTTACCACCTGACTCCTGGGCTCAGCCTGGGTGTGGGGCTTCTTTGGCAGAGATGGCATGCAGGGGGACACAGGTCTTGACCGGGCACAGAGGCAGTGCAAGGAGGGACCCCCAGTTCCTTCCTTTGGCGATGCACAAGCCCCCCACCCCCTGGGCACCCCCAGGGAGCCAGGGCTCTCCCGTCCCACTCCACGCAGCGCGGGGGTAAAGGTCTGGTATACAGCTGGAGCCGCTCCCTCCTTATCGGGTGAAGCTCAGTAAACACGTGTGGTACCAAAGGTGAAAGCCGCGGGCCAGAGGCTGAGGGGATGGCACCTGTGGGCACAGCACCTGTGGGGACAGAGCCCAGGGATCACTTGTCCTTGCCCAGGGAGGGGAGGAGGGCATGCGGGGGTACCAGCTGGGACACACCTCTGATGTGGAGAGGGCAGGATTTGCATGTGCCAGGAGGTGCTGAACACCCACACAGCAGACACATGATGTTCCCGGGCAACCGAGCAAAGTCCCCATGGCAAACGCGGGGCGGAGGCGCGGTGCCCATGGTCTGTGGTGTCCAAGAGGGAGCAGCCCAGCCAGTGCGGAGTAAGACCCCAAACTCAGAGAGGGTTAATAAAGAGGCTTTAATTTCACAAAAATCTATCTACACATCATTTAAAAAGGGGCGGGGGGAACCCAAGAGCAAAAACTGTTAAGAGTAGAGAGGAACAGGTCTGCTAAAACACAGAGAAAAGTGCTGCTCCACGTCAACAGTGTAAAGAACCAGAAAGCTGGGGTGCAGGCAGAAACTGTCAGCAGCCACCCCAGGGCAGGCAAGGCTGGAGTTGGACAGCAGCTGCCAGGGGTCCCACACCCCTTTTTCTCTCTTTGGTGGGCAAATAAGGGGATAATTAGCTCAATTAAAAATAAAACAAAGCAGACGAGTTATTCCCAGACCCACCCCCACCGGAGCACACTGATCCCCACACGCTGGAGTGAACCACAGCAGGAAGCGCCGGGCTGGCCCCCAGCCCCTCCTTGGGATGCGGGACGGGAAGGAAGATGCACAGGCGATGGTAATCCGTGCTGCACCGAGCGGGAGGTGGAAGGTGATGCCACGGCCACAGGCATCAGACAGCCCCGCCGCTCCTCCTGCTCAGCTCCTGGCACCGGTCTGACACTGCCGCGCCGGTCGGGAAAGCAGTCCTTGCTTTGCAAAGGCTCTTTGTGCAGCCGCGCTGGCCGGTCGGCACTCCTCAGGGACCCGCGCAGACAAGCTCCAGTTCATTGACACGAACAGTTTTGTACCTCTCGGAGCAGGGGAGGAAATCAAGACCAACTTATCACAGGCAAACCACGAAGGGGCAAGAGGAACAGCAAGATGGGAGTTCCTTGCGTTTATGTGCTGAATCACATTTCAACTAAAGTGAGCTGACTCAGGAGCGGGCAAATCTTTAACTGTGACTCTACACCTGAGGAACAGCCTGCACCCGTTCAGGGGCCACAACGGAACTTCTCCACCTACCTTTACCCCAGGATGTGTATCCCACCCAGAAGGGACAACCTTACTGAACTTGCTGCGACAGCGAGCGGTGGGCACGTTACAGCTGGTGGGCAGCAGGCCCCTTGAGATTACACAGCCATCCTCCTCCCCGCCGCTCTCTGACAGGGAGCAAGCTGCCTTCTGCAAGGAAGCAGCTCCACAGGCGCTCCTGCCAGGGTGAAGGTGCAACTGAGCTGCCATATGCCACACAAAATAGCTTAAATTAATTAACAGATGTCTGCAAATTCTTAATGGCCAGAATGATAAGCAAGAACTTTTCATAAAACAAAGAACGCTGGTTTCAAGCATCAGCTTTCATACCTTGATCTAAATAAAAACTGGTTTTAAACAGAAGTTACTGTACTGAAAAGTCAGGCAATGTTTGCTTTTATTATAAATTAACTGGAGTGCAGCACCTTGCCAAAACGACCTTGCCACCCAAAAAAGCAGAGCTGACTTCTGATACTACAGGAATACCGGTTATTTACAGCACTAGCACAGGATGCGCTCGGGCAAAACAGATTTGCCCTCTGGAAGGAGCAGTCCCTTCATCACATTCGCAGGGGCGATCAGTTCAAAGGACAACTCCCCCGTCACCGCCTCTTCCCATCGCCCAGAATTCTACCCAAATTAGCAATCGACGATAGAAAAGTATAATGCTTTGTAATAAATTAACATATACACCCACTCGGGCTGCATCTTACAGGAGAAACGCTCTGTCACGTTTACAGCCAAACGCTCACACAAAGATGTCACCCTGGCCAGGGCCACCGGGCTCATCCCACACGCGGACTGGAAGGTCAGTCAGCCTTTTCACCACGCCGCGGTCCCCGGAGTACTTGGCCCGGAAGGACCACCAGCAGCGAGGGCTGTCGCTCGCCGGTGTGCGCAGGGGTGAGAAGGGGCCACTGAGGTAGCATCCCCATGCCAGCCGGCCAGGATAAACTCTAGTGTGGAAGCGCCCACGGAGGAGGTGCCTGCTGTCTCCCAAATCGATGGTTTTGTCTGCTTTGCTTCAGCTGATTTATTCCTGAGAAACTCCTAACGGTAGTTTAAAAAACCCAGAAACTATCTTGACAGCAAAAAAGGTGGTTTTTTATTTTTTTTTTAAAATAAGTCTTTCACCTCTAAAACTCAAGCTGCAAAAATCAGAACTAGAGGCCAAAACAAGAGCAACTACTCTGCTTAACAGCCACAACTTCTCTGAAATGAGTAAATGCCAGCAAAAGGAAACATCTGCCCCGTAAAATATTTATGAAGGTGCTGAAAAAAAAAACAAAACCAAAAAACTCACTAGGCTTTTCCCCCTCTGCTGAAACAAGCTATGAAAGGAGCATCATGTCTCTAAATCCAATAGAACACAACACTTCTTCCTAACTGTGTTCTGTTAATGCTGAACATGGGCTTTCTGAAAGCTCTCCACCTGGTTTAGCTTCACAGTTTGAGTGCCCTACACTCCTCAGGAAGGAGAACATGGGCATAGCTGCAGTAAAAACCTCTTCCCCTGGCACACGAGAAGACCAAGCCAAGGCCGTGGTTCAATCAAAGAGCAATTCAAGTGTCAAGTGCCACCCTGCAGACCCTGCCTTTCCCACCTATTGCCATTTCATGACGACCCAGGCCTGCCTGTGCAGAAAGGGTAATGCTAGAACGCTCTGTCCCTCCCAGAAGATGGCAAGTGGCTGTTGCTCACCTCCTGCTACTGTTCTCAGTCTGCTCCAGGCGTTCACCTACCCCGAGAGTTACATCAAAGCAGCCCTAAGCAACACAACTTCAGTGCAAAATACTGCACAGTCAAAGAAAGACCTCTCCAAACGGTACTTATGCAATAACCTTATGAAGAAAACGCAATCAAATAATAGAACTTGTAAAACAAAAGAAATCACAATATAATCTCATGTCTAAATGAGGATGACAGTGAATGGTGTAAAAAAAAAAACCAAAAAACCAACAAACGACAGAGCTGCCACCAGGTATGCAATACATTCCACAGCACCGACAGTTTGTTTCCTGGAACCGCGTGTAAATAGCAGAGCGCTTACAAACCCACGAATGTCAAAATGCATCAGCTTGAGTGATTCCAAAACGCCGGTTTGCAAGATGACTGGCAAGAGCCTACTCAGTGATCTGGGTTTCCAGTGAATATTACTAACACAACACACGCCAGGTTAAAGAATCTATTGCTTAACTTGCTCTTGGAGAAAAAAAAAATGCCAAGTGATATGTAAATCTTCGCCACTCACATCTCACAGGTGAATGGGCTTTTAAAGTCGAGTCTCTTTTTGCACTATTTTTTTTTTTAAATCAGTTTATGAGCAGCTGTAGTCTTGTGGCTTGATGCAACTCTTTAAGGCTCCATGCTGACAAAATTATTTGAAGAACAATAAAAACTTCACCACAGGAGGATCGCTCTGGGATGTCAAGGTTTAAACGTGTGGTTCAGGCCCAGGATGCGCACAGATGGTTCAACAAACCGAGCGTCCCATATTTCTACCTTTTGCTTCTTGTTTTGGCCCTGAGCTGTTTGTTGCTCCTGTGTGTCTGGCACAAGTTCAGAATCTTCCTTGCTCCTCAGGAGGAACAAGGTGTTTTACTCTTCACAGAGGCTGACGAACCGATCTTCCTACTTCCATGCTAAGGGGCTGTGCATTTTTTTCTGTTTCTAGTAACTCGTCGAAGATATCCCTAGAACGGAGGGAAAGACCAGCAGTGAAACTTACGTACAACAACAAACTGCTACATAAGACAGTCCCGAGGGAATCGGCAACTGGATTTAGTCCACAAACTCAAGCGTCACGGATCCTGGCAGAGAAAGGTGCCTTATCTGGCATCTCTAAGCAAGGCTCCTTGAATCCCACAGCACCTTTTTTTTTTTTTTTTTTCCATTTATTAGAATGAATGAGGTCAGTGGTAAGCCTCAGAAAACAGTAACAATAGTGAAAATAACTCCTGGCTCGTAAAAGGATCAGAAGCAACACAGGACACTGTAGATGGAAGTAATATCCTTTACCAGAGCAACCAGTAAAGACAGACAACGGGGACAAATGGAGGCACGAAACTCCTCCTTCAGTTCCATGTGCCTGAAAAGGCATCACTTCTACCTACAAACTTCACCTTGCCTGTGTCCTGAGATGACCATGGCCACAACACAACTGCTAGGAGCAGGGCATTTACAAATATCACAGCACTTAAGGAAAAAACCCAAGCTTCATTGTGATTCCTGGTGCAACGAATGCACAGCAGAGACAGCGAATCCCCTTCTTAAAAGAGGATTTAATGTATCTTGTCAAAACCCTATGTATTAGTGACATACAATTCCACGCCTCTGAACTCAGAGCACTTCAATTTTGTCATTCTTCCACATATTTCTGACTATGATTCTTCTGACAAGTACATGCAGATACTTTTAATCCCAGCAAACAGGCCTAGAGGCAGAAGAGAAGCCCACTTCCTCACAAACAGCAGGTCACTACTAGCAGCAAAATTCCCCAAGACACCTACTTGTGCATGTAGAAGAAGATGTAACCACTTCGGTCTCTGTCACACTGAACGGTGGCTTCTAGAGTTCTAGACACTTCCAGGTCATTGTAGGTGAACCAGGACTGCTTCTTGATATCATAGACATCACTGATATAATGGCCTTAAAAACAGAGAAAGCACCTTCCTTTTCATGCTGCAGTTCAACCTGTACACCAGATCCCCATGTCCAGCAACCTATGACAGATTTAAATGCTAAAAGACCCTTAAGATCCTGGTCCCTCCACCCTTCCTGGTCAATGAGCTGGTAATAGGCACAAGCAATTCCACGGACTCCGTAAGCAGTACTTTGTCCATATGCCGCAGTTAGGCACCACGGCATTCTCAATCTCCTCCTCTACCAGCAAGCCATGATGAAAGACTCGCTTTGCTGCCTGAATTCTTCTCTGCAAATAATCCTCCTACAGTAATTCTGTATCACAGATTTTTAAGTTAGGCAAGAGATGAAGAATAAAATATGCTATCTTTTACCTGATGACGATGTGCTCCCAATATGGCTGACGATGCTGATGAGGCGATAGGAGTGAGGAAGCTCTCCTGTCTGAAAATAAAGTTCAGTCAAAGCTTTTAGGCGTTCACGTTTGTCCCATGCAGCTTATGGACAAGATGAATTATACACCTGAGGCTTTGGCTACTGTGTTCAAAGCTTCAACTCAATCAAGGACTACAGAAACAGAATGGTTCAGATGAAACAAGGAATCCTTCCAGAACTGGGAAAAAGCCTCCCATCTTACTTAATCTTTCAGCAAACTAATGAACACGCAAAGGAGCCGCTCTGACCTCAGAACAGACACTGACATGAGCTCTGCACTGCAGTTTTCTAAACAATCATTTCCTGAGTGACTTCCACTGATGTCAGAATTAATCCACCAAATAAACATAGAAAAGCAGAAAGGGAACACCACACTTCTGAAATACCAAAAAAAAAAAAAAAACCTTTGATAATGGTATACAGGTTTAACAGTTAATACCAGATACGTAGCCGATTCTCTTCTCCTGCACCTGTAATGTCCGCAGACAACGCCCTATTTGCAGGAAACCTGCACTATCTGTTCACTGACAATAAAACCAAATGATGGTAATTGGCTTTTGATAATTATTTTTTTAATCCTCTCTGACCAGGAAATGTTATTGATATGATTCACTGACATTCTTAAAACGCAACTCTTGGTTTAAGGGTAGGAAAATTGGCAAAGAATTTTGAGAAAATAAAACTGCTCAAGGAAACTCCAATTATTCAATCTTTCCCACTCTACACAGTACTCCTTCCACTGGGGGAGGCAGGCAGGCAACTTTCACAACACTGCTGTGTGGAATCTGAGAGTGGCAGCTGGCAGCACAGCCTAGGTTACAGTTACATTTCACCTAATGGGAACAAGATCCTGCCACACTTTCTCAGTCTGGTGGTGCAGGATCTAGAAGCCCATGGCACTGTGACTAAGCTATCACGCTGGCTGAAGTCCTCTCTCTCTGTAAGTAAAAATTTCAGGTGCATTGCTTTACATGTACTGGAACGTTTCTGGTATAAAATCACCGTTTCCCTTTTCACCTAAAATTACCGTTTCACCTTTCATTCACATCTTAGACAAACTCAGAAGGTCTCTGCAACTATTTTTTTTTTTTTTTTTAATATTTTCTATCTTTTGAACATAAAAGATCTTTCTAAGATTAAACAAGTACACCTGCTCTGTAAAACTACCTCCGACGCGAAAGTAATGGTAAAGTGCAGGTATATTTCTCAGTGAGCTTTTGAAATCACGAATCACACCTCAGCATTTCTTTTCAGCTCTTCTGCTTCAGCTTCCGAATACTCCATGTCAAGAACATCCTCATTCCCAGAGTCTTCATCAGAACCAACGCTGTCCAGGAGAGAGCTGTTAAACTCTAGATAGTATGGAAACAACAACACTGCGTGAGAAGCTGTGGCACGCAGAGGAATTCACAACAGGTTGAGGTATAGTGACCCACATAAACAAGCACAATACCATGCTAACGTTTCAACCTTCCTTTCTAAGGAAAGCAGGACATACTGGAATTTCCAAATAAAAACTCTCTCTCCTTTCCCCAGTTTGTCAAAGCAACAAGTAAGAAAAATATCTTGGATACAGAATTAACGCCACCTCTCATTAGCAACACCTCTCTCATACTTTTACAAAAGAGCACTACAGCACTGACAGCTGGGTGATAAAAGAGCGGTTAAACACTCAGTTCTCTCCAGAGCGCTGGTGGTCTGCAGCCAGAACCAATGTTAAAAGAAGTACAGCCAGTCTGGTCAGTGAACTGTCAGTTTCTGCAACAAGAAGCTATGAAGTAGTTTTAACTATAAGTTGCACTAACATAGTGCATTTTTCAATTAAAACTGGCATCAAAACGCTACTGCTGGCAGCAGGCATCTTTTCATTGTTTTCAATGGTAAGAAGGCTGCTCACCGCAGGAACTTCCAGTTTGCTTGGCTGAGCAAAACGCAGGCAGCTTTCTGTAAAGAGCCGGAAGGCACCGCTGCTCCCCGTACACGCTGTTCCAAACTTCCTGAGATTCTGCAGCTACCCAACTAATTTAAGATTTTATACAGTACTCATTAGGAGAAGTAGCTATGCTTTCACCAGCTAAATTAAAGCTACGGAGTCCTGGGTGGATGAGAAGTTGAGATTAACAGGACACTGCTCAGGATATAGATATATAATTTTTTTTAAAGACACTATCACATCAGTTATGATGGAGATGTTTTTGCCAAAGAGATTCTCACACTGCTTGCCCCGTTAAATCATCCGACGCTGGGTTTGTATAATCTTCCTGGGAAGTTTATAGATGAATCTCTTTAACTGCAAATATTTGACCGCTGGTTTCCACACTTAGTCAGGCTGTTGTAAGCTAGACTACAGCTAAGAAACGCAGCCGTGTAGGTAGGTCTCTGCAAGAAGCTCTTGCCACAGGTATTGCTAGACGCCACTTCACCAACGGGCCTTGGATGACCAGTGGTTCTTTGATTGCAGCACCACTGGGGACCTAAGAGCTATACGACTAGGTATATGCTGAGGAATATTAGCACCTCCTTGAACAACTGCTGCTCAATGCCTTACAAATACCATGGTGGCAAGTTGAGAAGTACAAGGCAATGCTCGTGTTTAAGTCAAGTGACTGCAAATCAGGAGGAGGAAGGATTCCTAGTGCTGAACTCTTCCTGGCCACGACTCAAGGAAGACTTAAGAGGGGCTGGACACTCAGTCTGCCAGAGCCCATCAGGGACTCTGGCTGAGGGACAGTTAAGAAGCATTCAACTTACTTCTCTTCAGAAGCAGACATAGGTTCATCCAGCAATAACTGAGGGCCTTTAAAGCTACTACAAGTACCTTAACACAATACCTCATTACTCCTCCCTCTCTCTCTTTGCAGCAGGAATTTTCTCTCAGTTACGCTTTGCTCTGCCAGATTATAAGAAATCACTTGCATGCCAGCCTCACACAAATGTTAAACAGCGCCTGAGGCTCACCATCCTGTCTGGATTTGGAAAAGACAGATAGTGTATTTTGGGTTTCTTTTTTCACCCCCAACAGCTATACCTCGCAGTGAGGTCTGTCTCCCTCCTATCCCGTATCAGACACACGGAGTTACTTACTCGTTTTGCTGGGCAAGGCCAGGGCATTCATTGATCAGCACTCAATGCAAGCAAGAAATAATCCTGATGCTCTCATTTGAGCCATTAGCATCCTGGCTTTTGCATGCAAAATTTCAAGGTCTATTTTGCCACATATATTATTATATTAGTTATATGTAATAAACCTAATATTACATAAATATAATAATACATGTAATGATATATTTGTTTATACAGAAAAATGAAATAAAAAACTCAAGAGACTGAAATAAGTAATTTTTCTTATTAAGCTTTTCCTGGCACTTGCTTTCACAATCAAGAGCAAGAAAAGTTGACCTGAGCAAAGCCAAACACAACAAAGCACACACCAGAAGATTATGAAATCCCAGCTGTCTTACAGACACTCAGGAGCTGTGCTCATACATAGAGATCTATTTTCCCTCAAAAGTAACATCCTGGAAGAAGTTAAATGAGTTTCACCTTGTAGACTTAATTCTGTGGCTCGTTTAAGGTCATCATCCTCTTTTTGTTCTCGTGCCTCCTGATGGGAAAAGAACAAAACTTAGCTCATTGAGACACTTCACTGTTTAAAATTCTTGTGGTGCTCTTTTTCCACTGAAACTGTGCTGCTCTGGTTTCTACAACAAACCTGACATTGTAAATTAAAAGTTCTGTGTGAAGGAATGTTTGCAACCAGCGAGAGTCCAATGTTCCCGTGCAACAGAACCTGGGACAAACCTTCATTAAGGCTCCTCAAAGCTCCTGAAGTTTGGTATGCAGCAGAGCGAGTCTCCAGTAACACCAAACGCTTTCTCTGGATCATTAATTTGAAAAGCATCTGACTGAATTTGCAACCCCTTGCTAAGGAAAGCTGTCACTTGCTACAAAGCTCCTCACACTTTGGCCAAATTTAGACTACTTCTGCCCAAAGCCAGCTGAGGACAGAGTCGTTAAGTTCTGACATATTTTATTATTTTTAAGACACTTGAAAGTAGAGCCAATGGTTCTAGGTAACAAGAGTAATTCACAAAGGCAAGATGCAAAAAAAAAAAAAAAAAAGACACCGCTAAACAACCAGGTATTAAAAATATTACCATGAACAAGTAGCAAAGAAACCTCAAGTCAAGAAATCCTTCTCATCTTTGGATATCATCCATCCCCTGCTCCTCCCACCACTCTTCAAAGCTCAGAACTCAGCAAGCTAGTCAATAATATTTATTTAATGAGCTAGCTTCTCAATTCAGGATTTGAATGCTTTCAGTGCACCTGAATGCAGAACCCTAACTACATATTTCAAATAAGATAACCACAGCCACCGCATTTCCATGCCTGAATCATTAGAATAGCACATTTTCACTTCAGAACTGTAGCAGAACAACACTCAAAAGGGCAGGTTTACATTATTAGCATGAGGCCTTTTATCTCACTATTTCTAAAGCATTTGGGAATCTTTGTTAAACTACTCAGCATTGCTGAATCAAAGCTGCATCTGGCATGGGACATACCAACCAGCATCTCATAATGAGTAATGGGAGAGAAAAATCCAAGAGCCATGGAAACATCAGATCTCATAAGGAAAACCATGACAGCTTTAGTATTAATGGAGAGCAGACAAGGGCACCTATTTAAAGAAAGACCTGGCTAAGCGCTTGCTTCACTCTCAGTGGCTCGGTTAAACTTGTGGAAATCAGTTACAGGTCTTGAAATTCAAGTGGAATACAGACGGTTAGCACACAATCCGAGATCCCAGTTATTTCCAAGTCTAATTTAAAGGACTTGTTTTAGACAAAATTATTTGGGATCCTTTTTCCCATTTCCTATCACATAAATGCTCACTTCCCACATTCTTCGCTAAGCATCTCCTGCTTGCTCGTAGCAGGAACAAGGCACTGGGATAGACAGATCTTTAACCTGACCTGGCACGGCCGTTCTTAGCCTCTGTGTTGAAACCTGCCCTTTTCACTTGGAGTCTTGACATGACACACTGCAAGGAGCAACTTCCAGGGAAGCTAAAGGTGGGCTTGGTTCTCAGTGACAGAGAGCAAGTTTAGTTCAGTTTATCGTTGTTTTTATACAATGTTACAAGCCAGTGTATAAACATGCAGGGAAAGGTTTGAGAAATCTGCAGGTCTGTGATGTGATACATGGTTTCCAATGTACATAAAGATATGCCCAGATGTATCCAGTGCTGTCACTCTGCTGACACTGGAGCTAGAAGAAATTCAAACCTTTTTTCATCTGGTTGTCTCAAAAAGCAACAGAATCCCTTTGTAGCCAGTGCCTGAACATAAGCTTTTCCTTTAGCCACCAGGTTTCCAGCATAGGGCAAGAAAACTCAAGGAAGCAGACTTCATGTCTTACTTGCTCTTGCAGGCTTTGAGCCAGTGCCTGCTGAAGTTCTTGTTCTTCCCTCTCTCTCTCCATATCGTACTGCTGCAGCCAGTCAACCTCCCCCTGGGAGCCTTCCGGAGTTTTGTTTTCCTTATTCTCATCAAAATCTTTAGTTATCTCAGTGAAATTGGCAGGACCTGAGGAATCAGAAGGTACAATTAGGCTTTCCTAGGCCTCCTGTTTGTTACCAGCTAAATCCTCTTAAATCACCACAATCCTTGCAGCACAGTGACATCTATTGACAGGGAGAGCTCACCAGCTGTAAAAAAAACCACACAATAGTCAAGTGGAAAAAGCTCCAAAGCAGTCTCTTACTTATTTTAACATGTGTAAGATTTGATTAATCCCCAAACCTGTTCTCTTCTTAACCTATTATGCTCACGCAGAAACAGCAACTTTAACTAAAGGAAGATTTCACACACCACTAGGTTTCCACAGCCAGGAAGCTGACACTTGAATTTCTCTAGAAGGAACCATGGATTATAAAAATTTGCATTGCATATTATACCTCGAAGTACTACAGATGAAGCCACAATTAAAGCCAAATCATATGTAAGAGAGAGGGAAGCACAAATCTCAAGCACTGTTTAAATTTGTCAACTTTTGCTTCAGGTAAGATCCTCAATCTTGTGAACACTATCTACGGCTTTAAAAGTGCAAAAAGATTATAACTTTTCAGTTCACCTTTGAAGTGAACACTACAGTAGAACTATTTTACAAAACTTCTGGAATGAACATTCATTCAACCACTGCATACATCTCCTCCTGCAGTTGCAGGACGCTTTGATTCTCCCATTTGCTTGCAGCTGAGAAAGAGTCAGGACCTGCTCCAACAGCTATCATGCAGCAACATGTGAAACTTTATAGTTTTGCCTTATGCAGGCTTCAGCATCTGCTCATTAGTTATTAGCAAGGATTATACAAGGCAGTGTCAGTATCTGCAGCCTCTTAAACACAACATCACCAGAACCAGAACTATAATCCATCAATCTAATCCTGTTAAGATGAAAAACCAAAACAGAATTTACTACATGACCTTTGAAAACTTCCAATGTAAGAAGAAATGCTCACACAACTGTTATGTGAGGATCATGTAGCAGAAAAAATATCTTCTGTCACATGTAAATTTTTCTTTCTTAAAAGTACAAGAAATTGTTCAGTGTTTACAAAAAAAAATAAATATTACTAGTGGTAATAAGAAATGGATCAAGTTAAATCCATCATGTTTAGAATCATCTGGTCTGATACAGTAAAGCAGCATTTGCAATTACATTTCCTTTAAATAGAACACAGGACTGTGATCTCAGGCGAGTTACATTCAGCTGCCATAACTTGTAACTCAACACACACAGATACATACCTCACCTGAATGCCAAACGGTATGCTTTGAGGAGTAGTTGGGTTTTTTTGGTCACACATAGTCAAATACAGAAAGCTAAATGCAATGTTGAGAGTTTAACTGCATTCTTAATCAGAAAATAAAGAAACTTTTATTAAATACATACTTTTTGCTTAAGTCTCACAATAAAGCCTTCAAATAATTGCATGACACTTTCTAAAGAAAACCTGGAGAGAGATAAACTTATGTGGCCACACACTCTCACAAACTGAGGAAGTCAGGCAGCTCCAGCAGTGCACTTGCATCTGGATTCTGCCACCACACATCACTACCTGCTGCTATCAGTGATCTGCTTCAGCTCGCTACAGTCCAGTTAAAATGGTTACTTCCCCTTACCTGAGTCTAACATTACTTTGGGTTTCTCCATTTCCATAGATTCCAGGTTTTCCGGCAATTCCTGAATTTCATCATCTCCAAAACCAGTGTCTGGGCTGCTTGTGGGCTTGTCTTCATCGTGGCTCAGAGACAAAGAAGCTTCCTTTTTGCTGATCTCTAAGACAGCTGCTAGCAGCTCGTCTTCGCTCATCCCATCAAAACCAGCATTACCCAGCTCAGGTTTGTCACCCTCCATTTTACTTCTTTTTGAACCCTAGAGATTAATGGAGTTACAATTAAGTGCTTGAATAAACAGGTATATAACATCAGCTTTACACTTCTGTGGAGATTTTTTAAATCTGTCTTACTGACCCCAGGAAGTGGGAGCTTGGCTCTGTTAACATTAAACAGATAGACCCAACGGAGAGACAATCTTTGTAGCTGCATTCACTCCAAGGTATAATTTTAAAATATAAACTATAGCCAGTTTTTACAGGCCCT
Source organism: Tetrax tetrax (assembly GCA_009806455.1). Lineage (NCBI taxonomy): Eukaryota > Metazoa > Chordata > Aves > Otidiformes > Otididae > Tetrax > Tetrax tetrax. The sequence continues at coordinate 26,360 of WHYT01017113.1, forward strand.
GTGGATTAACATACACAAGATAACTCTTCCCTTCTCCTTCCTTTCCTCCAACACGTGTTCCACTTTTAGGTTCTGATGAATCCTCAAGCCTCTGGCGAGTCAGTGCTGAGGCACGAGTAGTGAAATCGCAAGTTGGTTAACAAAGGCTGAAGCAGCAACAGGAGAGTAACTGAACTTGGACACGGGAATGGAAGAATAGGATGTCAAATCAGGCTGGTACGAAGAGCAATTAAAATTAGGTTTGGTGCTGCAGACTTGCCATATGAAATCCTGGGGGGTGTGCAGGACTCTGCAAATCAACTACGTAAACAAGGGAAAGAGGGGGAAGTATTATTTCCTAAGGAGAACAGAATGGCTTTAAATTGGAAGAAAGGAAAAACACTTTAGTCTTAATCTGAATTTTTCCTTTTTTTAGCTATTTTCCTAAAACTGATGCTCATCAACTCCTACACCATACTGATTTGCAATTAATACAGTAATTTCAATGATTTTGATATTAACTTAATCAGGAGGTTAACCTCCATGTATACATATTTACACAGTTACAGTACTTACCATATGCTTAGCTTTTATTTTTCCCTATATTATATTAAAAATGGGGAAAAAATAATTTCTATCAGAATGTACTTATCCAGGTCTTATTCCAAACTGCATTTGAATAGATGTCAGAACTTCATTAAAATGAACAAAAATACATTTTTACTGCTGCTTTTTACTTAAAATACAGCAAGCTTTTGATGAGTAAGACCAGTTTATATAGCAAACATTTTGTATTAGAACTGGCTTATCAAACAAGTTCAGCAAATGAAAGAGCCAACTAAATTGCTTGTTTGTAGACATCACGCCCTTCCAGAATGAGAACTTACAAATTTAAACCTCTCTCCTCGCATCTGTTCACGCACTGAATTAGCAAAGCAGAGTACCTGCTTTTTAAGTGTCCCGATTTCTCTCTCTGCACCTGTAGGCTACTAACATCAGAACTGGTTTAGCTTTAGCTCTTCAGCAAACTCTAGTTCCAGGCACTTTGCCAACAACTACCACTAATTCAGCGGCTGGACTTTAAAGACTTGGCAGCATCTGTGCATTATTTGAATACAACTTTTCTATTAGAAATTATTTGCATAGATTTTAAGTAGCTTAGGCTCTAAGGCTGCTTTAAATAAGTATTTTTAAAAAGTACTTCAAATACTACCTCATCTGCAGAGGCAGAAATCACAGTTCTGCCCACTTTAGGTGGATAACTGGTATTTCCTCCTGCAACGCGATGCTGTGTACGCCGGCTGTCCCTGCTGTGCTCCCACACAGCAGGCCTGTTTTACAAGCAGAGCCCCACAGGGCACGTACTGGCCGTAGGAAGTGACTGCCAAGCCCCCAGCGCAACCCCAGCCACAGCTGCTACGAGAAGCGTACCGAGGGAAGTGGTGCAGCAGCAGTAACGCCGCTTCCAAGGACCAGGTCCTCTCAGGACAAGGACAGGGGATCTGGTTAACGATAACAGATGGCTGGTCAGGCCCGCGGTTGAGGAGTGGCCAACAAGCACGGCCATAAAGAATAAGATCACTGACGTGAAATTATCACCACCACTGTCTCTTTCCCACAACAGGCTGCAAAGCCTATAATTAATTTGCTATTCAAATTAATAGGCTTTGTTCCCACAATTTCTGCACTCACACGGCTTGTGTGACTACACTTCCTCACAAACAAAACTAGAGGAAGAATCACTTACAACTGTTTGGAATACTTTTTCTACGAGGGACTTCAAAGACAAGCTAGTTTCCTTCCCCCACCCAGCGCCAGCTACAGATGTGCCATGCAGGATAGCAGCTGCCTACCCTGTCCCTGAGACCTTCAGCAAAGGGTTTTCTGCTTTCTCCCAAAGCAATTCATTCCGTCCCCACACATCCTGAGCATCAAGAAACTTTCCCTAATATTTAATCTAAAAATTACTGTCTGCAATTTAAGTCTGTTACTTCTTGTTTGGTCTGCCACGGACATGGAAAACAGCACAAGCATTTCCATTCATGTATCTCTCTTCCTTGAAGATACAGGCCCTGCTCAGGTTTCTCCTTAATCTAAAGGACCCAAGTTCATTTGCCTGCTCTTCCCCCACAAAATTCTTCCTTTCTAGACCTCCGACCCTTCACGTTCCTCTCCTCTGGCCCCTCTCCAATTAATCCATAACTCTTATTGAGTCCTGAGCCCAAAGCTGGATGTAGAACTCCAGCTGAAGCCCAGTGCTGAGGAAAGAAAAGGAAGGATTATTTCATGCAACCTGCAGGCTACGCTTCTGCCTATACACTTCTGTTCTCAACCAGCCTGACCTTGTGACCGACTCACCCTTCACTCATTCCTGAAGGCCCGCTGCTTTCCCTGCCGTTCCCATATTGCATTTACAGTCGATTAATCCTGCTAAGATTAGAACCTTTAGCCTGTTCCTACTGAACAACTCCTCCTATATTTAGGCAATTTCTCAGATTTGTCAAGATCATTCTTAACTGTAGTTCTGAGCTTCAACATACTCGCAGCCCTTTCCAGCTCAGAATCTTCTGAAAATTTAATACTCATTATATATTTTATTATTTATTAAGTACTGAGTGGATCAGGATCCTCCCTTGGTTTGATCTTCCCATCAGATCAGAAACTGTAGATATTCTGCCTCTCAGAGACCACAGGTCTCTGCCTGATTAAAATAACTCCACGAACATTGTGAAAAAGTTTAGAGAAGCAGAGATGCAGGACACTTGTCCTAAGCACTAGGCCTGCAACAATCTAATAGAAGAAAGTGGTACTTCAAGATAATCCTCTAAGCGTCTTGCTTTTCCTTCTGGGTCATCATTCTTCCCCAGACATCTCATCTACCTGCTAATGCACTGCCCTGATAGAGACAAAAAATACCTTAGCAACATTCACACTAGTTACAATGAAGAGCTCAAAGGCAATTTGAAATTAACTACACCTCTAGATCAATGAGTTTGACCTCTACACCATTCTACATGCAGACCTCCAAAAGCTGAGAGTTTCAGTTTCTAAAAGCTTTTAAAAAGAAACACTTGAAAGGAGACCCAGATTGGATGCACCAGAAGCTCTCTCAATGAATATTTTGCCTAACCCAACTTGTATTGGATCTCATTTAATCAAGGGCTTTACTGCATAATTTTATTATTGACAGCCCACTAGATTTCAGCCTGGAAATGTTAATAGCAAAAGTCACCCAAAGGACTGACAAAACTGCTAAGCAGCTGCTATACATAACCTGAAAACTTAAGTGCAGTTGCAACACAATTACCTCTGTTCCCAGTGGGCACCCAAGACAACTGTACAGAGAGGTCAATTAGCAAAGCACTCCCTTCCAGCACTACAGTGCTAACTAGGAGAAAAAAGTTATCTTACATCAATTTTCCTCACAGTCTGTGCTAAGAAAAGCACAGGCCAGACATGAGCACATACAGAATTTATGTATATGAAAGTCTGCCGTTCTTCCCCTTACCTTTTCTGGCTCTTCTTGAAGTTGTTGCTGATCTCTGCTCTGTATGATACACAACCTTTGGCTATGGGCAACGCAGCGTTTCAACGGCTCATCATCACTGTCAGAATCTACGTAGGGTGCCGCAGAGCTCTTTGACTTGAAAGTGTATTTTCTGTACATTAAAAACATGGTTATAAAACTTTGTAGCATTGTACAAATCTGTTTTGAGTAACCGTGCAAGAAATGTTACATCCAACTTTCATATTGTGGAGCAGTACAATTTGGGGAACAAACTGCAACAACTGACAATGAAAACTTCTTAACATAGGAGGCAGAGTTTTCAGAAAAGCAATCTCCCACTAGGTTAACTGACATATCTTTTTCAAGCCTGCAATAGCAACTTACAACCTTAAAAGTTGTAAGTGTGTGGCTCTTGCCTCAAAGGCCAAGGATTCTGCACTTTATTACCTAGCAGTCCCAGACAGTACTTATCTGAGCCGAGTCCACGGTAAGCTGTAGAACTCGGCACAAACCATTTGACTTCTGAAGTTTACTAAGCTGGACACAAGACTTCCCACATCATTACCAGGATATAAAAAGTGCAAATTGGCACAAGTTTTTCAGTTTTCCTGTTTGCTCTTTCATTAGGATGAATTCATGTTTCTTTAGAACAGAAGACGAGAGTCTGGGGGAGTCACGGTTTATGCTCAGTTAGGAAATCCAGTCCTTAACTAGTCCACAATGCAAAACGATCCAGTGTGATATTGCATTTTTCACCATATAAAAAACTGGCCTATAAGAACAGTGTCCTCTCATCTTTGCAAATAAACTTAAGGAACTACCCACCTGTTCCCAAACCACATACTGGGGCTCCATAGAACCAGAGCAAAGAACTAGACTGCCGAATTAAAAGCCATTTTGTGTCTTATACATGTGACTTGCAACTACAAATGAAAGCTAGTTTTAAGATAGCTGGCACTGACAAATTATCTGTACAAATCCAGTTCTCATTCTGATGCCTAGCCTTCTGTCTGGAAAAAAAAAAAAATCATCTTTGCTTACTTACAAGTCCCCAAAGGTTCCCAAGAGTGATCGTGTCAACTAGGCAAATTGTACCATTGATACTAATTTCAGCTAGCATGTAACACCAATAAAATTCAGATATGAAAAAAGATAGTAGCTGAAATAATTTACTACAATAGGAAAAATAGAAAGAAGAGAAAACAAAAGAGAAAAAGTGGAAAGATTAAAGAAGAAGAACTAGAAAATTTTAAAATGCCTTAAAAATTATCCCATGAAACCCCAAGTCATGGGCATTTCAGAGCTATAACTCACCTACAAGGTGTGGAAGTGCTTACAGTACAGGAATTCACCATTTGTGAGGCTTTCAATGGACGGGAACTATTAAAAAAGCAAAGCATTTATTGCAGCAGTTACAGTCTTTAAAAAATAATTGTTTACTTGTCTGCTATGCATGCAAATCCATGATTTAGAGTGGTAACTCCAACATGCTATAAATATACAACAGTTGTTCAGAACCATATATAATTCTTCAAACTTGATTCACTTCCTAGTGATGCACCCTTAGGGACAAGCTCACAAATTAAAGGCTTTGGGCTCCCATATCAAGAGAACTCACTCCTTTTTTTTTTTTTTTTTTTTTTTTTTTTTTTTATATTCCCACCAGCACTTGAGTTCCTGCTCCCAAACCACAGTCTCCTGTTGCTGTCTGGATCAGCCGGTTTTCTGGCATGTCCCACATCTCTGTTTCTCCTCCCTTACCTAAATTCTTCTAAACAAATTTCCTGCTCCATTTGATCCTTTCATGGGCTCCTCAAAGTCCATCACTACCACTACACATCTATCTGCCAGATGGCTGCTAATGAAGAAATCTTTTCTAATCTTTCCTCTCCAACCAGGGCTGCTTCTCTCCAGCCTAGTCACCCTTCCACTCTCTGGTCCATCAGAATGGTTTAAACAACTGAAAAAAAGCCATTGGAAAGCTATTTCAAACATATTTTCAAGTATTTCTGTTCTGGTTAGCTGAAGCTGTTCATTGTGTTTAAGAGGTAGAGATTTCTATTGTTAAAGTAAACTCTTGGAAAAGAACCATGTCAATCTCAAACGCCACTAAACGTTCAGCCCAAGAACACTCTTCTGAACTCACTTCTGAACATAGCAGATGTGTCCTAACTCACTACGGTTACCGTGGTTATGTCACTAGGCAGGCATCACAAGAACCCAAAGGTTTCTTGTTCCTTATTCTGCCACAGACTTCCTATGTGACAACTGGCACGTTTAATCTTTGTTTCTCAGGACAAGCAGCTGCACAGAAATAACTGTCACAGGGAAAAGGAGAGAGTATTTTCAGCATGTGAAGTGCTCAGATATACAGTGGCACAGGAAAGACAATGAAAAACGAATGACAGCCCAGGAGATGCAAGTTGAAGTTCACACAAAAAGGTATGATGTTACATGTCGTAAGCAGAGTTAGTGTGCTGTAAAGGGAAAGGTAATCTAGATTATTTTGGAGGCATACATTTTAGAAATTACTGACATCTTCTGGAGGGATTTGACAACTTTCTACCTTGTGATATATATGCTTAACATGGCAGAGATCAATTATGAGCTGTACACTTACATTGCAGAATGGACGCTCCACCCCAGCGTCAGCGGCAGCCTCGTGCTTTCCGTACAGTGTGAAGCCAGGGTTAAGTATCTTGGAATAACTACCTGCTGCCCGACCTTATGATTGAGAGACAACGCTACATTGAAGCTGTATCGTTTCAGATGAAGAATCAGGACCCTAAGAGATATGAGAGAAGGACAAATGTTAATCTCAAGACACAAGTCAGAGAAAATCTATTCAAAATTCAAGTAGCCCTGTTTACAAAATGCATTCACCTGACTCTAAAACAGATTATTACTTCGGGGTGGCAAGAAAACACTATCCATCTCTTATTTGGCAAGAGACTCTCCTTTCCATCACTCAACTTTGTGCAGGTGCAGAGCGCAGACTCAGGAGGCTTCCTGCTTTCGTCTGCACCACCTTGCTCTTCAGTCAAGCAGACGCAAGCAGCTCTTACCAAACTCATTATTTCTACTACACAGTGAGAGGTAGGAAACAATCAAAATATTACCATTATAGGCCAGAACGCTAGTATATTACTCCCTGATATTCAAGACTGTGATGGAGGGATCACATAGCTGCCCAAAACTGAAGAGGAGGCCCAGTGCAAGATGTGCTCTTGGGGTATCTGTCACGATACTTCCTTTGAAAGAGCTTTTGATCTCAACAGTATGAAAAGCCTGAAAAGGCCTCTTTACACTGAATCTTCTTCTTTAAGCTGCATTTTGTACTGTCTATTTAGATCATGCAGCCGTATCATCGCTTACGTTGTGCTAATATTAAAAAAAACTTTCACAATGGTTTTGCACCGCTAGCATAAATAAATTATTTAAGCAAAACGCAAGCTAACCATGAAGTTACAGGTTCAGTATGAGTATACCTGGGACAAGGACATCGGCCAGACGAAGTAATCCAACAGACTCTTTTAGCTTTACATCCCATGACAAAACAATCCCTACCTGCAAGGACTTCCACTCTAAATAATGAACTAAACTCAACCATGAGGTCAGCAACTACTGAGCATGGCATTAACCCTCAAAGTGCCACGCTTACTGAGAGAGAAAACAGGTATCAGCATGGGAAGAATTAATTGATCAAAGCAAAACCCTTTAAAACCTTCTGGCACTAATGTCTCCAACTCGGTCCTGCCCATCAGGCCAGCCAAGCACAAAATACTACATTTCCAAATATATTTACTGTTTCTGCTTCCCTCGTGTTCCAGAAACCCCAAGAAAAGGGGAAGGGGAAAACTCAGCCCTCCTTGTGTAGTAATACGGAGGAAGAAAGAAGTGTTGCAGAGGGTGCCCAAGAGAGCTTCTTTAGAGGAAAACAAGAACAGCATGAAGACTACTGTGTGCACATGTATCTTTCTCATATGCTGACCACCGTACATGCTGTCCTACCCATTTTCCCAGCTTTACTCTTCAAAGGACTTTAGCTTGCACTTTTGTAACCTGTGCTTACAGGGAAAAGAGAAACAGATGTCAACACTTACCTGGGAAGCCTGTTGAACTTGTGTGTGACAACAGCAGACTTTCCATTGCACTTCTCGCAGGAATACTCGATCTCCTCTGCCTGTTCAAGAGAACAGAAAAATGACTAGTGGAACAAAAGGCACGTGAAACCCCTCAACAGAAACCACATTGCTTTTGGCTGTCATGGAAGCTCTTCAAAACAGCAGTTAGACTTAAAATTATAATCACCTTCAACATGACCTAACAAGAGGGCATCTGATAAGAGGACAGGTAGCTGAGCTTATAATTTGACAACATGTCCACTAATATAAGTGGAATTTTTCCTGCAAGTTGATTGCAGAACAGTGAATTAGCCACAGGTGAGACAAATTAGCTTCCAAAAACAGGGGACAATCTTGCAAGGTGTACAGTTTTCTCTCCCATACACAGGAGTGTTTTTTCCCTAATAACCTTTGCCATGAAGTTTTCTCTTTTGTCCAAAACCTCAACTTTGTTCCTGAAAAGCTGTGCTTATCTAACCTTGTCATGGACTTGCTGCACCAAAGTAGAGTTTTGAACAGTTAGCAAAAGGGGAAGCATCACTGTCCTGAAATTACTTAACTTAACCATCAAACATTTCTAGAGTCCTTTTCTTTAAATGATGCCAAACACCACCACTATAATTTTAAGATTTTTTTTTTTTTTTCAGTCATAAGGCTTCCACCAGCTTTTAGAAGAAACAGTCTGCCAACTGCTCTATCTGTTGAAAACACTATCTCTAAAAGGAGAAAAAAATACAGGTGACAAAACACAACACTAATTCACAGAGGTAAGGCTCATTTTTAGCTTTCAGAAATCTCACCTCGAAGCTCTACGTGCAACATGAGCACCCACATATTACAACTATTTTAAAAATTATTATATCTGCACGACCTTTTTCCTCCATGTCAGTTTAGGCCAGTACATAAGCTGTTGAAGTGTCCTAGCCCAGGAGAGGAAGCAGCAATTCCTGAGTGATTACCTCAATCTGACTGCCAACCTTCTCTCTTCTGTATTTGTTTGTCTCAACTCTTCCACCACAAAATAGGGAAGTTTACCTATTTCACAGCAGTATTTCACATAGTATTCTATGATTCTATTGTAAGGATCAATTATTTTCTCACAGCATTTTACACTATACATATATGTGCATCCTATACACTTTTAATATCCAAATCTCAGAAGAGTGCACAGTTAATTATTCCATATGCCTGCAATTACTGTCATAGAAACTAATAAGCAGCTACACAATCAAAATTTACATATGGTACATAACCTACACATACTCTACAGTGAATAAAAACAACCCCAAAACTATGTACCCGAAAAAAGAGGTCAAGGGAATCCTGGATCGATCGAGAAGGAAGGAATTTCTTTCTTCGAGGAAGGTCAATGGAGAGGTCATTAAACTGTTCTCGTTTGGTGACTGTTTCACCACACCTAAAAAAGAAACACGCTCGTGTAAGTCTGATGAAAAATATGCTTGAAATTAATGACAACTTTCACATTTTAGGCTAAAGCAACATCCCAGTAAATATATGCTTCTTGATCAGTCTATTTTTACTCATCAAAATGAAACTGATGCTTATGAAAAAGATGAATTTTGGGATTTTACTTTGATGCTTTGGGAGCTGAAAGAAACATTAGTGTAAGGGTGAGAACAAAAAAACACAGTCTGCTTTGGAGAGGCAAGTGATCAGGTATCCAGGAAATCAAAGTGGCTTCTAGGTAGCTGAAGATGTCATCTTCGTTCAACGTTCTTAGAAGTCAGCCCAGCCCAGTAGACGGGAAAGCCTAGAAATACTTTCAAGCTGGTTTTAGAAACAAAATAGTAGAGTCCATCTAAAAAGAAATCTCAATTTTCTTATGCTTTTTTAGTAATAAAAAAGGACTCTACAAAAAATTATTACCTGTATGCAATATACTTTTAATTATTTTAGGAAGCTAATGCAGTACACACAAAGTAATATCCCCAAGTATCTGTGTTCATGAACACTCCATGGAATGCAAACCTCCCGTATGTGAATCTGCTGCACGGGCCATACACAATGAATGCCCAGATATATGGTTTTACATCTTTTTCCACAATAACCTACAGAGACAGAAGAAAATGCCATTCCCTGGAAGCCCTTAGTATAAAACAAATTAAAAACACAGCTTCCCTTTTTTTTTTTTTAAGAGGAAACTTTACTTGGCTGAAACTCCCTTTTCTCCCTATTCTCATACAACCAGTATAGAAAAATCAAAGCACAGAAGCTTTCCACGGGATATATAATAAAGAACTAAATGGTATGACACTGTTTAAAGAAGGCCTGTAGCAGCAGAAAGCTGTGGTGTGAGGTTTACAGCATTTCTAGACCATACAATACTTTCTAAATATCTAGCTTTGAAAAAAAAGTAGTTCTTAGTTCTAGCTATAGCCTGTAGACAAAGTGACGTAAGATGGAAACACTTTCCAGTCTTTCAAGGTAAGTACAAGAAAAGCTCTCAAGGACACTTACATTTTGCAACTGATCGAATGCTGAACCTCAAACTCTAAGTTACTGATAACTGGACAAGTATAAACTTTGGTGGCTGAGAGGTCATCAGACGCTCGTCCGGGTGAGTTATCTTCATTAGGGACTGGCTCACTCTTCCAAGTTTTGTTTAACTTTTCCATGTCTTCCTTCAGCTGATCCAGACACTGGCTCAAGAACTCATGTGCATCCTAGAAATGGAGTAAACATCAAAGGGATTTTGTACAACTTCATTCAGTATCTTTCTCTCAAACACACACAGACTGGGGAAGTTATGCCTTAGCTCATTGCATTCAGCAATACTAAGACAGTTCTGCTCTAATAAACATCAAGCAATTGCTGTCATTCAATCTAAAGCTCAAGTCAGAGCTGAAGCTTGACAGTTCAATGTAGTCTAAACACTGAATAAAATACACATAATTGTTTCTAGACAACATGGTACTTACGTTCTGCATGTACCCAGAAAATCTCTCTGCAGTAGCTGAAATAGCACTTTTCACCTTCTTGAGCAGCTCTTTCTTAACCTCAGGGCTGCAGACATCCTTTTTAGCAAGGAGATGGGCAAAACGCCTGCAGAAGTCAATGGAATGAAAAGTGATTGGCTTTCTAGGACTCGCAAGAAACAAAATAAAACTCACAATACCTCATTTTAAGAGTCTCTAAAAGCTTTTTTCCTGTGATAAGTGGTTTATGGGTTCTGTATGAAAATAGCTCATATATAATTAACCTTTTCCATTTCAAGCACTTTTGAGATCTCATTTGAAGCCATCATTAGAACAGGACCCAAATGAACAGAAAAACTCCACAATCTTTTAAGATAAAGAGAAGAGTCTTAGAAAGTTCTATAAACTTATTTCTGCTACATCTTTTACGATAAGAAAGAAAAAAGAAAACCGCAATGCTTTTTGAAAACATTTGTACTGACAGGAGAAATGAAATCACATGGCACCAAAATAAGCAACATAAAAATCATTAAATTCAACTTGCATGGTCAGACTGGTTTCTTCTTTTTATTTTTAAATTTCCACTCAGTTTCAAGCCTTACTTCTTTTGACAGTATAACATTACAACACAGTTAAAAAAAAAGTAACAAAAAGATCCATGAGAAGTTCCTTGGATCCAGCTATATATAGTGTTACTGGTAACTGTGTTGAAAAACTGTTGAAATTGACTCCTCCTTTGCCTCTCAGTTATTGTGACTTAGTTATCTTTTACAACTGCTTTACAATTTCACAGGAAATACACATCCAATATATTCCACCAGTATATAGATATATACACAACAGTTTCGGTCATAGTCTATACACAGGAAGATGATGGGAAGATATCTTCTATGACACGCACCCTCTCCCAAAAAAAAAAAAAAAAAAAAAAAAAAAAAAAAAAAAAAAAAAAAAAAAAAAAAAAAAAAAAAAGAGAAAGCCAGAAGAGACTTGCGCAATCTGCTCCCACCCCAAACCAACAACTAATACTCAGTTACCCAAAGAATCTGACTGGTTTACCACAGCTCAATAAGTTTCTTCCATTCTGCTGAGCTACAGTAACAGTGTGTTCTCTCCTAACCCTCTACAACTGCTCTGTGAAACATCTTAGGAAACACACCTTTTTCACCACAAAACACTTGATAGGCAACTGCTTTTCAACCAGAAAAACATTCTTCGTGTGAGAGCAAGTGCCCACGCCCAAACCAACAGAAGCCAGAGTAGGTGCTACTGAGTATCAACTCTGAGTTTTTCTACTTAGGCACAGGATCACACACTGCACTCCATCAGAGGCTCCACAGCACAAGCTTTACCCACAGTTTACTATTAGGTATATGAGGCACAAGCTTCAGAGGTCTTTCTACAAAAAATTGGGGAAAGGACATTTCAAGAGGCATGTGGAACAACCTCTGGTCTCAAGTGGTGTAGGAAGAGCTCAAGAAGACAGAGCAAAAATAGAGATGACCCCAAAAGATGCAAAACTCTGTGAAATGGAAACAGAAATGGTTCTGACAATCCTGAACCTTGTTGAGCGAGAGAAAAGAAACAAAGTACACAAGAGCATATATAATAAAAATACCAAATGGTAGAGTGTGGTACATAGAGCAAACTGCAGTTTGTCTTTCTGATATACATACAACAGAATCTGAATAGCACAGGAATGCAAAATTTCAAAGTGAAGAGTTTTACATATTACAGAAGCCTTTGGAGTTTCTTGACTGAACTGAGATTTCAGCTAAAGTCAGAAGAAGTTTAAGTATGCAGAACTCGAACACTCTCCACAGCCACTAGACAAAGGATATTTTCCAACAAAGTATATGACCTCACATATCAGGTGAAATCAGTGACCAGGTTAAACCTAGCTGGTAATGTTTCAAAAAGCAGTTATTCTGAATCTATTTATTTTGCAGTTTCTTGCATTTTCTTCTGAAGCATTTCACTCTCCCGCTAGAAATACAGTAGAAGACATAAAAGACTGCTGGTATCTCAGCATTGCCATTTTTAAGAGCCTACTTCCTATTTCCAAATTAAAACTCCAAAATACAGAGAGCTCTAGGATTTATTTTATTATCTACACATGCAAATTACCCTCTACAGAGGTGCTTGAGTACGACAAAATTAGTTTCTCAGTAATGAAAGAGAAAATATTCTTCCCAGAAATTGAATTTTACCTGATAAGTGCATTGAGTGGAATTTTTTTCCATGGGATACCCTGCTTGAGCAAATCATTAGCAAAAGACTGAATTGAAAACAAGGACTGTAGAATGGCATTCATATAGCAGGTGTTTCCCAAGTTTGAAAATCTGAAAAAAAAAAAAAAAAAGGAGATTGAACATGGCATGTATGTCAATATGGAAACATGCCAGCGTTAAACACGGCACTACTGACAGGTAGGACATCCACCCCAGCCACTCCCTGCAGTTTCTTACTGGAGTTGTCCTCCAGCCCTTCTGACTACACTGAAAACTCATGGGAGGTGGCATTTATCAGGAAAGCACCCATGAGTTTCTACATCAAAATAAAAAAAAAAGTGTATGTATACAATATAGAGAAATGAATCATGAAAGGAATATGAATTACCTGAAATTATTATATCTCTAGTATTTTCAGGAAGTGAATTTAAGAATACATATTTTCTAAACTAGAAAACAGTGTTCCCTGTCTGAGTGTTCATGAATTTCAGGATTTTTTTCTTTTTAATTAAATAATTAGAACAAGAATGTGCATGTTCTGATGATCAAAGTGTGCATGCTAGATAATGAAAATTAAATTTACCCTTGTAACTGTTGTTGAGGATGGGTGGAAAGGGGCACTCGGGGTTTGTTCCACCCTGTATAATCTTGATTAGATCTCATTTTTTTAACAGAAAGTGGAGCGGGCTGAGAAAGAAATCCTAGGCTTCTTTTGGCTGAAGGGGTCTGGCTGGATACACTAGACCTGAAAACATAAGAGGACAAGAAGTGTAAGATTTCTAACGCCCTTCCTTAAACACCTACAGTTCATGACACTGGAACTGTATCACTACAGAGGACAAAGACTGGTAAAGCCATGCAAGATAACTGGCACATATCATATCGCAAGAGGTATCAGAGAGAACTTCTTTCCAGAGCACTTAAATACTTTGCTTTGTCACATTTCCTTGTAGTCACAGGTGTGCATGCAGTGTAACTGAGGCTTTTGTCTTTAAGATAATTTAACAATTGCCCACACTGTATGACAAGAGGAAGAACGATTACGTAGTACGAGATCACCACTCCTAAGATACGCTTAAAATTCACATCTGGGCCAGAGTCTTCATTTTTAGCCTCTTGTTCTCGTAACCTAATCACTCTGGACCTCAGTCCCTCATATGTGAAGTGTGGACAATGCTTCTTTTCTTCCTTGATGTTGTATCTCATCCATCTAGGGCAGAGACCGACAGTCTGATTGCACAATGTCTAACACAGGAGAATCCCAACCTCAGCAGGATTCAGTATTACTAAAATACCGTTATTAAAATACAGAGTTTTGCGCCATTTATCTACTTGTAAAAATGAAGCAAGGATTCAGTCTAAAGTTCCAGAGTTGATATATCATCTGAACCACGTAGAGTTCAGGTTATTACCTGGATCAGTCATTCAGAATGACTAACAGACTTGAGTGATTTTAGAAAGCTATTGCAAGCAGTAGCTGGAATTTGTAGATGTAACTAGAGCAATTGTAGCCACGCTGCATACTGTTCTGGTTTTGTTTGGTGAGGGGGACCTAAGGTGGCAGCTTCTGTAGGAAACTGCTAGCAGTTGCTCCCCTTTGTTCAGTGGACTCGGCCGGGCCTAGGGCGGACCCGCTGCTGGCCAAGGCTGAGCCGATTGGTAGCAGAATGTCCCGTGATAACGCCTCTGCGATAACGTATTTAAGAAGGGGAAAAACAGATAAAAAAGGGGAGAAGATGTGAAGCAGCTGAGCGGGGGCAGAGAGGGGGAGGTGCAAGCCTTGTGGGCCTTGCAGGCCTCACCCTCTGGCCTCCCACCGTGCAGCCGGCTGGGCCCAACTCGGCCTGGCCTGGCTGCAAGAAGTGGAGAGGAGATGAGAAGTGAGTAAGATGTAAAAAGGATCCTGAGAGGCATCTGCCAGCCTGTTGTGAGGAACGGCTGCAAACACGAAGGTCAGTGAAGAAGGAGGGGGAGGAGTAATGTGGCTCCTGGCCAAGATTCCCCTGCAGCCTGTGGTGACGACCATGGTGGAGCAGGTTGTCCCCCTGCAGCCCATGGAGGGCCACAGAGGGGCAGAGATTCACCTGCAGCCCGTGGAGGAGCCCACGCCGGAGCAGTTTCACGAAGGACTGTGGCCCGTGGGAGGGACCCCACGAAGGAGCAGGGGAGGAATGTGAGGAGTTCCTCCCCCGACGATGAAGCACCGGCATAAAACAACGCGTGATGAACTGACCGCGACCCCCATTCCTTTCCCCCCCCTGTGCCGCTCGGGAGGGGAAGGTAGTCGAGACAAATGTTAAGCCCGGGAAGAGGGAGGGGTGGGGGGAGGTTATCTTGTTCCCTGTATCATTCTCCTGCTAATTTTAGTAATAAATTAATAGTTTTTCCCCAAGTCGAGTCTGTTTTGCCCGTGACGGTAACTTTAAGGATTCCTCCCCGTCTTTATCTCAAACGTCGAGCTGTTTTTCTTATATTTCTCCCCCTATTCTCTCAGAGGGTGGGGGGAGTGGGAGAGAGACTGCGTAGTCCGGTCCCGATCGGGGCTGAACTACGACACATACCTAGACTGCACTCCTAGGGGAAAACAAAGAGTATATATATGCACATACTATGTGTATAAGCTATATACCACATGAGAAACACACAGGGAACTGAAGATCCTAATTCCTAATTCATTTACAGTTCATGCTAGAGAATCAGTCCTACCTGTCCAGGGTGGAATTGCCAGTGGCGTACTCTTTCGACGAGGACCGACTGCCATAAAAGGATGATGACTGCAGTGGTAAAATACCTTGAAAAATAGGAAGAGAAGCAGGTCATTTTCTTCCAGGTAACTCAGCTATTTATATGATATACAACTGGTTTAAATTTAGTCCAAAAGCTGAAAAATCTTCAAATATTGTTTTCCAGAATTGATTGTGAAAGTACTAATACACATACTTAGAAGTACTAACACAAATAATAAGTAAATAGACTCTGGAGTTTTAATTTAATTTTATACCATAATCTCAATCAAATCCAAATTGCAATACAAAACATCAAAAATTCATTGAATGGTCACAACTATCTGAAAGATAATAAATATCCACCTCTTGTTCAAATATACAAGATACACCTAACAGAAAACTCAGTAATGATTTCCAATACAGTGCTCTCAAAATCCAAGGTAAATATGCAGAAGTGAAAACAGTTTTTCTTCTCACTCCAAATTCCACAGTAAATCACTATATGTTTGGGCCAAAAGTATGACTGTTTCATTGTTCTGGTATCACTGTGTCAGATCCTGAGACTCTAATGCCTCAGATGGTGTCACATAAAAAAAACAGGCTCTCAAGAGTTAAAAAGCATCTATTACGGTGAATCACATTAGGTTGGATAATGAATAAACATTTGCTTCTATCCCGGCCTGAAGTGATTTGAGCCACACAGCTCTGAAAAATGCAGCTACGTGGACAAAGTTCACAATACTGTTACCTGAACTTGCAGGTATGCACTGACAGGTTCTGATTTTAACTCTAAAGAGCAAACCATATTTTCATTCAGAGATAAACATTCACCTTACTGGCTCCTCCAGCAACACACTTGTGCCATCAGAGCTGCATTTAAAAAAGAATGCACTCAGCAACATTCCCCATAAAACCAAGATTTTGAATGCATTTCCCTTTATGGGGAAAGAGGCTCAGTATAACTGAAGAAGGGTGCTGCTTATTAGCTTATGTATAAATTGTCGATATTTCTATACTGTCTGTAAAATCTTGCCACACACCAGTATCCAACAGAACTTTTGGTACAAACAGAACAAAAGTCCTGCCCTCAAAGAGTCTACCCTCCACGTTTTGGGAAGAGATAATGAAGCAGAAGCAAAGAGTACACATTCTCAGCACAAAAACAGCCTACAAAGGAGAGCCTGAAAAACAAATGAGAAAGAGAGCAAAAACGGAAATCCTTGGATGTTCACAGGAATCTCCTCCCAAGGGAAGGGCAGCTTGGAGCAAAGTTTGAAGCTGCTTGTTGAATTTTCCAACAAGCCAGCATGTGGGCTGGAATCAGCACCCAAGTATAAAGGTCAAGGTCACACTACAGCAGGATAGGCTTTGAACATGAAGGCAAGTTGTTTGCATCTCATAAACGGCTCTGTAGGAAGCAAGAAAGTTAGGGGCACAAGGAAATCAGATTAGAAAAATAATCTCTGACACAACTTTCTAAACCAACATCAAAGGGGTAAAAAAAAATCATACCAGTCAAAGCCAGGTATTGAGTGCACCCTCAGCAAGCTTGCAGACGACACCATCCAGAGGGACCTGGACAACCTTGAGGTGGGCCCATGCGAACCTCATGAGGTTCAAAAAGGCCAAGCACAAGCTCCTGCACCTGGATCGGGGCAACCCCCGGTATCAATACAGGCTGGGGGATGAAGGGATTGAGTGCAGCTGTGCCAAGAAAGACCTGGGAGTACTGGTGGATGAAAAGCTGGATGTAAGCCGGAATTGTGCGCTTGCAGTGCAGAAGGCCAATTGTGTCCTGGGCTGCATCAAAAGTGTGGCCATCAGGGTAAGGGAGGTGATTCTGCCCCTCCATTCTGCTCTCGTGAGACCACACCTCAAGTACTGCATCCAGCTCTGGAGCCTTCAGCACAGGAAATACATGGAGCTGTTGGAGTGGGTCCAGAGGAGGCCACAAAAATGATCAGAGGGCTGGAGCACCTCTCCTGTGAGGGCAGGCTGAGAGACTGGGGTTGTTCAGCCTGGAGAAGAGAAGGCTGGGGAGACCTTCTAGCAGCCTTCCAGTACTTAAAGGGGCCTTATAAGAAAGATGGGGACAAACTTTTTAACAGGGTCTGTTGTGATAGGACAAGGGGTAATGGTTTTAAACTAAAAGAGGGTAGATTTAGACTAGATGCAAGGAAGAAATTTTTTACAATCAGAGTGGTGAAGCACTGGCCCAGGTTGCTCAGACAGGTGGTGGATGCCTCATCCCTGGAAAGGTTCAAAGTCATGTTGGACAGGGCTCTGAGCAACCTGATCTGGTTGGAGATGTCCCTGCTCCTTGCTGGGGGGTTGGACCAGATGGCCTTTAAAGGTCTCTTCCAACCTGAACTATTCTCTGAACATTTGGCTTTACTTTTTTCTCTTATTTTTTACCTGATGTCCTATTTTCCTCTGCCTGCTTCAGATTCAGCTGTTTCTCTCGGCTACTGTTTAAGTACTTCCATGCTGGATCACTCAAGGCTTTATTATTCCTACAGATAAACGAGAGTGGAAGTCAGTGCAGTTATAGAAGACACAGGATAGTCCTGCTTGATATTTACAACTTGTTTTAAAGCATTTCTCTATCACCTTTAATACTTGACTACGGAACAGTTAAACTTTACTCACAGATAAGTTTAAACAAGTCATTTAAACAAGCTTTCTTACTTATGATTAAATGTGATTTGAAACACACAGAGCTTATTCTCCAAACGGCAATCTTCCTTTAGGAATTTTGTTTTGAAAAGGGTCAAAGCAAGTTAAACAAAAGTAGGTACCTATTGCTATACATGTACAATACATATGACAATTCTGCATAAACTGACGAGAGAAAGATGACAAAAAATTTGCATGTGCCAGTTCCTGCAAATCAACTGCTAGAGCAGGTTGTATTTCCCTCATTAATCCTGAATGCAAACTCCATCTCAAGCATCCAGTCTGTTCACAAGTTGACTAGCAGCTGCTCTGTACCATTTTGCTGAGACAGAAAATACCCAAGCATTCTTTTCAGAAAAATTCACCTTCACAAATGAACAAAGAGTTTAAATCAGAAATCAGAAACAATGGTTACTTACGTTGAAGAATCGTTCTCTTTGGGATAATCTTCACTCATTTCTGAACCAGGTGGTTGTGTTCTTTTCCTCTTTTCGCTGATGACAGAAAATTTTTGAAGTGGTCATTCTTTCAGAAAGGCTAGTAAATGATCCTGTTCCAACTGAACGCAACTCCTCAAGGCTTTCTGTGCATTTTGCACCTATCTTCCACAATCTCCACTTTTAAAACATAGCATACAGAGAAGAATTCGGTCTGCCCAACTTTTAAGTTGCTCATAAAGCTCTAGTGCCAGTACCAGCCAGAGGCTAGAAAAGCACGTATTAACATTCTGTTAAAAGCAACAGCAAAACCAGAGGAAGAAATGTATTCCCTTCTTACTTCTAGGTGTATTTAGTTCCACCTGCAGTTCTATAAAGAGTTAAATCTTAACAATACCATAATAGGAGGATAACACTCGTACCGATTCTCCAACAAGCCTGTTCTGTGAGGGACTGATGATGCTGGAGATGCTGAAATGTTGACCCTGCTGCTAGGTGTTCCACTTCCAGCTGAACTCTTAACAGATGCTCTCGACGGGGTACCCAGCACCTTGCGAAAAGCATTTTCTTCCTTACTTTCGACGGTCACTCTTTTGGGAGGACTCTGAAAAACCCAAGTGGAGGAGGGCAGGGAGACAACCGAAACAGTGAAAAACATTACTATCTTTAGTCTAAACTAGCATTTACACCACTGTTTTACTTGCTACAGTGTAGCATCCAAAAGCAGAAAAATGCTACTTGTAATAGATTAAGAGCATTTAACACTAATTAGACATAAGTAAAATTTTTACTGTATCGCTTTAAGTCATAAATATGAAACTCTACTGCAGTAACCAACTTCCCTTCTCATTTTCTAATGCCAAGTCAGTTGAACTTCAATTTTTAAAATCTCCTTTACATGTTTTGACATTAAAAAATCCAAGGCATGATTCCTAACTATCCCCAGATCAATCCCGGGTGGTATTAAAAAAGGAAAAAAAAAAAAAAAAAGTATTAAAACTCACACAATTAGAACAGTGTCCTGACAGCCTTGAGCCAAGCAAGTGCCACATGTAGTGCAACAGAAACAGCTAACAGTTGGTAGACGAAGGAACGTTGGTCAATTTTAGAGTTGAAAACTAAACATGCCTGATCTTACCACTGTATACACAGTCTTAGAGTTTTTACTGTGAGATTGCCTTTAAACAACACGTAAAATTTGTTTTGGGACAATGTCAAAAATATTGTCCCTCAGGGTGGCAATATAAGTATATTCACAGAGACAACAATGCAAATTGAAGTCATCAGATACACCATTAAATCTGTGTTATCCAGGAAGAAAAGGAAGAACAGAAGTATTTTGAAAGAAAACTACTTTTGGGGAAAAGTCTGCAAAATTCACACAAAAATCTGAGCAGAATGACAAAAATCCAGTAACTTTATGATGATACAAAACTGGGTCAGCAGCTTTTCAATATACACATTTGGCTGAAGTTGCTAAACTCATTAAGACCCGTGCTGACTGTAACAATGTTCAGCTGCTATGTAAGGTGTTCAGTAAAACAGGGATATTCAGAACTATGTGAGAAGCAAGTCTTAATCATGTACTTTCCCTCTGTTTCTGCCGCTTCTCTGCCTGACCGATAGCTTAGCACGAAGAACATGTTCAGTCTTCCACAGTCAGACACTGACCTTTCTTATTCATAGGGAATATATGCCTCCTCACGAGCCAGACACACTGTTGCCAACCTCCCAACTATTGCAAGCCCTCTTGATTACAAAGCCTTTGCACGCAAAAGAAGTATTTACCGTGCTGTTACAACATACAACAAAAGAATGAGAGGAGGAAACAAATGAAATTAGAGGAGCGGAAAAATTTGAACATTTAAACAAACCTGGTTCTCCATGTAAGAAAATTGCCTATTAGCTTCCTTCTGTGTGGTCCTGCTGCCCAGTACACCTCCAAAGCTGCCAGATCCCTGAGAGGGTTTCCCAGCTGACAGGAAAAGTACACAACATTTGATGTGACTGTCATTTAACTGATTGGCGTTCGTATTTGTAAGACGTTATTTAGCTGGAGTTGATTTTGGAAGGGCCACACTAGATTTCTTGCCAACAGACAGCACAATATTCTGAGTGCACAGACATTAGCACGTTTATGAATGTCTCTTATATTGGTCACTTACTCAGTTGGCAGAAAAGTTCCTATCCTTAAAAAGAACAAAGTAACAGGAAAAATAAAGAGGAAAGAGACTATACATATGTGATAAACAGACAAGAGTTTTTCAAATACCAACATACAACACAAACAATTCCTACATGTTTAATCTCTGCTTATTGCCCAGCACGACAAAGGTACATTATGAGAAAGGTACGTAACAAAAACTGGACTTCAAGGCCAGGAAGAAGCATTTATAGAAATGCAAAGAAAGTCAGTAACATGAGGAGGACAAAACAGCTAAAGATGAAAAAAAGAAAACACACCACCAGCCCCTCTCCAAACTGTTATTAACACGATTTACAACAACTGCACTTACCAGTATGAACTCTGTCTTGATGGACTGCATCCAAATACATCCGCATTTCATTTGCATCTTTAAACGGTACCTTATCAATTGTCAGGAAGCTGGCATCCTTCAGTGTCAGCATCAGGCAGCACAGTTTTCTACCATTTGGTCGTAAGGTCACAGTTTTAATGTTATGGCTTAGCTGGAAACAAGAAAGCGACTGTAAACATAAACCCAGTTTTAAAAGGCCAAACTACTTACAAATTCAAACAAAACACTTCAGGTGGAGCAGGGAGAAGTATTTCAGTGCAAGTGCTTCTTACCCTGTCTATTTCAAGCAAACATTAAGCCTCACAGAATTAATGCAATTAGTGACCTTGGTAGCTGACAGAAGTGAAAAGACAGTCTCACTGTGGCTCAACAGTCTCTATATTCCTGGACAAGCTTTCTGAAACTTGCCTTGCTATTGAGTGCGACATTCTTGAACGTAAAGGAATAAGAGCTTCATAAAGTCCCATTTAGCTGTCTGAAACTTCTACATCAAATTTGAAATATAATTTAAGATGGGGAAAGTTTTAAATTCTAAGTACAAACTTCTATTCACTTTAGCTTTCAGGGAAAACAGATTTGACATACCTCACAAAATTTGGGTAGGGAATAAGCCAATAAGAAACACGCTTAGTCCACATGCAATATTACAACAATTAAGTGGTGTCAAAACTTTCAGGGTTATGGTCAAGCACAAGAATAACTTTAATAAGAATTTGTGCTCCCTAATAGAGCCACTGCTACTTTATTATACCATTACCTAATTGTTACTTCATGCTAAGTCACCTGTAAGAACTGGCTGTTCAGTAAAGGCTCTACTATCCACACAGGTTGAGGGTAACTCCTAAAGCAGAGGGAGCAAAAGACTATCTCACATCTGCAGGCTGCATGGAAGTTTGACAATACATACCTAAGCATATTCTCATTTTCAATTCCCTGGTCCTTTTTTGCTAAATTCTTCATTTTGCTGGCACTTCTTTAGCCTTGCCTAAGATGAGGCACTAGCTACACAATGACCTCCGCACGCCAGTATATTGCTATACTCCATGCTCCACGCAGGACTGGAAACAACAGCCAAGGTCATTAGGCACTGCACGAGAGGGAGTAAAACACTGCCCATCAGATTGGAGTCTTCTCCCAGTCTGGCCTGACCTGCATACTGCCACACGACCCATCCAAATAATGGTGCTGAATTAATAGACATGAACACTAATTACACAGTAACGTCAAAGTTTTGCTGTACATTGCTCTAGAATCTGTCTTGTTTCCGTCAAATTATACACAAGTTTAAAAATGACAATTATTCACAATTTTTATTTAAGTTTGTCCAGGTATATAAAAGACTGAGACAGCAAAAGGCACTCCATGTCCAGCAGTGAGGTTTATTTTTTTCCATGCAGATCTCTAGCTTCTTGGAAAGCCTATCTAGACACAAGAGCAGTTTATGAGAGAGGCTGGAAAAATACCTCTACTGGAAACCAAGGGTTTATTTTGCTGGGAAAATTATACTTGCAAAATACTTTGTGCGCATTGTGTTTTGGGCTTTTGTTGGGGAGCGGGGTGCTTTTTTAATAATAGAGGCTAAAAATGTCTTTAAATATCTAAGAATTGAAAAGGGGGCTCCGAATTTTTCATCGTCTCTTAAAACACTGAGCCCAGCGCAAAGGGATTACAGTCACTTCATCTCATTGCAAAACAACCTATTTCAACTCAAAATGGAGTTGAAAGGAGAGAGAACTCCATCCATACTCTCTATGCACCTGTTACAACCCAGTCAGTGTCACAAAGTCTTGGAAGGCGAGGGTAGAAGAAATAGTTCTCTTAGTCCGTATCTAGGATAACTTAGTCAAAGCTTTGAAACACCAGTAAAACATGTCACCCGACACAAGAAATAGGATGACACACCAGTCACTGTAGAAAGAAATATAAGCCTGGATTCATTCAAATGCTCTCTTACAGAGAAGTAAAAAAGCTGGGGAAATTGCCCACAGTTCTCTCAGAGCAACTTGTCAAAAAAAAAAAAAAAAGAGAGAGAGAGAGAGAAAGAGAACGTTACTTGTAAAGCAGAAGTATCAGGTATTTGTCACACCTGAAGCGGCACATAAGAGCACTGTGACCGACTGAGGCCAGCTCACACAAACTACACTCAAGCACAAGCCCGCAGTGCAAGGGGTGAGCAGCCCTCCCTGCCACCAGCGCTCTCGTGGTGTCTGCGCTGCTTCAAGGTGAACAGGACCAGAAAGCAGATCCCACTGAAAAATAACCACCATCCAAACAAAAATAACTGGTCTGAAGACGTGTCTGCTCATGTCCTGCTCCTCCTTTGCCGTGGTCCAAGATGTGTGCAGTGCTGTATCACCTCCTTCACCAGATCTTGCATTTGGTCACTTTCACAAGGTCCCTTTCACCTGAAAGCCCTCCACCAAGCTCCTAGAGACATCTGAGGAGGGCTAAACCCAGCAGATGTGAGAGGCTAGGAGCAAAACCTGCCCCTTTACACCATCCTTAGCTGTTGCATAGGCTCGTCCTCCCCAAGGAACCACAATTCAAGTCATTGTCGTGCCACATTAACCCTCATCTAGGCAGAAAAGAGCACGTGAGAACAAGCAGCTCGGGAAGGCATGAGGGGAAGCAGAGACCAGGAAGCAACACGGTCCATCGCTGGATTAAATCAAACATGCAGTGACAGCATCATCCATGAGAAGGCAGACAATTCTTTTGAAGTCTACAGTAACAGAGGTATGAACTATCTGCAGCTACGGATTTTCTCATGCCTTGACTCCAAGGCAACACAGGCTGACAGATTCTTTGCCGAGACTTTTCAGCACACTAAGGCAGCAAAACCTGATCTTTCAAAAATAAAGTGAACTTTTTTTCACCGAACTCGCACACAGAAATAAATGTCCCAGAGAAAGGTCTGGTGAACACTACTGATGAAAACCAACTGTGGCACAAAAAAGCAGAAGCCAAGATCTAGATCAATTTAGGCTGTTATAAAGTTGTTAAATAAAACAGGGGTTTTTTTTCTTCCAAGTGGGGTTACATCCTCTACATATTTTTAAATGAGACAGAACTTTCTTACAGAAAAACACACTCCTTCACATCCTTTCAAATTGGGGCATTTTGCACAAAAAAAAAAACCCCTAGGAAGACTGAGCTGAAAGAACTGAATTTAAAAAAGGTAATTTAGGCTGAATATTGCAAGAGAATCTTTAACAGTGATCTGCATCAGCCTCCCAGCGAGGAAACTACTTTGCCCGGTATATTTAAAACCTAAAACTGCAACAATTGCTGTTCAGCAGAGTCTGGTATAAACAAGCAGAAGGCTACAAGCGTATTAACATCATTACTCTTTAGCTGGGAAAACTGCTAGTACAAAGCACTCAGGATCTTCACCTCCACATTCTGCAAATGCACCAGTAACAAAAAGGTTACATGTTCCAAAAATCTGAACACATAAGCCATGATTCTATACATTTTGGAAATTTTTCTCTACTTTTTGATTCTTCCCATTCAGCCATATGCTCGATGCCGACCTCAGCAATACATGTGAATAATTTACAGGAGAGTCATACAAAGGGATTAGTGTTCAGGAAATGGAGGAACAAGCAGCAGTGACAGAGGGAAGTTTGCGTGACACTTGATAGCCTTGAAGAGGACAGCTGTTCACAAAAGAGCACAATCCATGCACCACCCAAACAAAAGCCTTAATATTTGGTGTACCTGAAACGTCTTTGGAATTCCTCCAACATTGTAGTGAACCACTAGACTCACTTTGTTGTCCTTCTCCACAATTTCAAAGCTCCCTTCTTTCCATTTTGTAATCCCAGTCTGCATGCTGCGCATCCGGACAGGTCCGTGCACCTTTAGTGGAGCCATGCTTTCTCACGGAAAAGAGCTAACAAGAGCAAGCGTACTCCACCTTTAAAACCTGTTAAAAAGGATAAACTTGTAACTAGGCACGCCATAGAATCTCTACAGAAAGACATAAGTGTGGCTTAAAGTTTCTGCAGAGTTCAGCAGAACTGTTTTGCCGGTATTTTCAAACACAGTGAAGGAAAGTTAGGCAGAAGTGAAGGAAACTTAGATCAGTAAAATCTCTCCTAGTTTGGGCAGCAATGCGCTGATTCCTCACTGTTGAAAAGGGAGCAGACCCAATCCAGACCCAGAAGTTCCTGCAAATCCTTAAAGCAACTTGAATGGATTTAAGGAAAAAAAAAAAAGTGCCTGAAGGAAGTGGGTCAGAGATGGAAACCGAAGTTTCGGAGGAAGCCTGAGAGGGCAGAGGAGCTCGTTTCTGGCGGGACCTGAGGATCGGTCACCGGGAGGGGCCCGGCCGTGCCCCCCGCGCCGGCGGCTCCTCCCCGCACCCCGCCCGGGAAAGCCCAGCGGTACGAGAAACACCCCCGCCCGCCGCGGGCTGCCGGCCGGCC
>WHYT01017113.1:53295-66690 GCA_009806455.1 Tetrax tetrax
GGTGAGCTCCCTCCCTTCAGCGCCCCGCGGCCCGGCTGGGGGAGGCGGAGGGGCGGAGGGGCGGCGGGGTCCCGCGGAGTCGCTCCAGCCGCGCCCCTGGGGGCTCTTCTGTGCCTGCCCGAGGCGGCCGTGCCCCGCTCCGCTGCTCGCGGGGACAGGGTGACTCGGCCAGGGGCCAGGAGGCCTTTCCCCCCGCCTGCCCCGGCTGTGTCCCTTCCACCCGGTGTGTATCACGTAGGGCTTCCCCTCCTTCCTTTTTCTTGCCCACTGTGCTCCTTCCCTGCTCCCGGAGGCCTCCCGCTCGGCCAGCTGCCTGCTCTGTCCTCTGGGGAGCTCTTTTACTTCTGGCCTTGGCTGCAGAGGGAGAGAGGAGATAGCAGAAAGTTCCTCAGGGCAGCAGGCGGAAAGGCAGAGATGGCCTGTTCCTTCTCCCTTTTCCCCCAGTGGTGTCCATAGTTGGTGCTTGCCCTCCTCCCGCTCAGGAGGCTGCCGTGGTGGGATGGGGTGCCTGACGTTCAGGCTGGTGGGAGTGGAACAGCACCTTGGCCTGGCTGGAAGCTGAGTTTGAACGATGTGGTTATTGCGCCTTATCTCCCACCATCTGAGCGGGTTTCTCATTTGGTTTTCACTTCTCCAAATGCACGTTTGTTGCATGTATAAGACTTCCTGGGGCTGATTGAGCCTCTGGTGTGTATTGGGTTGGGGAGGTGTATGGCGAGACTAGCAGTCAGAGCTGTTTTCAAATGAACTTAGCTCAAGGGTGTGCTTGGACTAATAAGCAAACAAGAGTGAGTAAAGTACTCATGAGCAGGAGCTGAGAGAACTTTTTCAGCCTTCCCACTTTACTTAAGTGCTCGTGACTTTAAATTGGTTCTTCGAGTGCTGACAAATACTTCTGATTTAAAATGACACTTTCTGGAACACAGAAGGGTGTGCAAGATCATAGTGAACTCTCTTAATCAGCATTTACATTTTTATAGCAACGTAATTCCTAAGTGCGTGTTGAAATGCACGAGAGACCGTTGTATCTCCCATTAATCCTCTATCTGTGTTCTAGTCACCTCTCTATAAAATTATTTCTTTAAACACAACTTTAAGACAATAATCTCTTTCAGGAATAGAAATCAGCTTTGTTTTGGGACTCATTTGAATGTATATTTAATTTATATATAATTTGTGGCACCTGATAGTTCTGTATTGAAACGTTTCCTGCCACAGTTGATTGTGTGCTTAGACCGACGGTGACAGGGGAGGGTGTTTAAAAAACACGTATGTCCAGTTAGTCAACGTTCTGCTTTGATTGGCCAATACTTTTACTGGCGTGCCTAGCAGCAATTGCTTAATTGAGAAGAGAGAGGCAGTTGCCTGACTCCAGTTCATTATGTGATTGTTGGAGATGTAATCAGGCATGGATGTTTAGGGTAATGCTGTTTCTCTTGAGGAAGGTGTGACAAGATCTTTCACGATGCAGAGGTGGCTGATTTGCGCTGTGTTGAAATACTGTTGGTAGGTTTTGCTTTCCCTGTGTGCAAAAGAAAGTCTCTCTGGCAGGGTTCTGTCTCGGAGCTTGCAGGTCTTGTGTGCAGCCCTCGGGGTTCCCCAGAATTTTCAGTTTTAGAGGGAGAAGGAGAAACAACAATGAAGTAGGCAATTAGGAAAAAATGTGTCTGACAATTAGAACTGAAATGAGAGGGGCAACTGTAGAGCCTGTGAAGAGCAGTTGGTTCTGGCTGAGACAGATATTGGACATCATAAACTTAATTGTGTGGAAAATCTGCCTAGTGTTCTCTAGGGATCACAAGCACGTGATTGTGCTTTTAAAGAGTCAATGTATTTAAGCTTACAGGAACTGAAACTTCCAGTGAGTCTAGAAAAATAGATGGAAGCTTTAGATAACACAATTACAACAACATGATTGCTACACTGCTTGTCACTCTACTGTCCCAAATAAAAACAAATGAGCTCCGTTCATTCTCCCTCTCTTTCTGAGCTTCAGTGTAGGAGTTGCCATTCAAATTGCACTCCCAGCTGTAAGAGTATAATAAATTCGTCAGGATTGCTAATCTACTGTGAGATTCTGTGGAAAAAAAAAAGGTGGGTGGACAAGTGAAAAAAGAGGATGAGAGAAAAGATGAAGAGCTGAAAATGTACTTGAGCCCTAGAGTATGGGGATTCATAGCAGCACGTTGGCTTATATATAGGCATTTAAGTTAAATAATACGATGGAAATGGCTGGGGAGAGAGAAGTCTCACAGCTGGGGGAGACTCTCTTTGGATACAACTATGGATGTAGTATATGGATGAACAGAGGAGGGAAACCTTTGCAGAAAGCTGTGGAGGAGTCTGCCAAAGGTTAAGGAGTCTCCCTTCATCCCTCCTGCAGTTCTGGGAGCCGGCCTCTGGCATCTGGTTCCCGCCACCAGCAGTTCTGAACTCCTTTGTATTCTCCTCAGTGCCTCAGCGATGGGCCCCTCAGTAGCAGCGTTGCTGTCAGTGCAGTACAGGCAGAGCTCGTGTCTGTTGTGGTAAGCGCGTGAAGAGTTTCAGTCTGGGTTAAAAAAATAAATACAGTCCATTCTTGGCTCCCAGCCGTGGTTGCCGTACACGTGGGGACGCTGAGCTGGCTGCACGCGGGCTGGCTCAGGAGCAGCAGTGTGCTAACAGGGCTGTGCTTTACTTGAACAGTAAACACTGCAGCAGAATGTTTGAACAGATTCCCAAGCGGCTTTTGGAAGTGTTTACACGGTGGGTTTTAATGCCCGCGTTTGTCTCCCACAAAATTTTGGATCTGAATCCCCAAACTGTCTCTTTTGGAAGCCTGCTGATCGTTTGTTTACACCTTGAGTGCCTTCTGTGCCAGCAGAGGCATGAGACAAACTTCCATTGAAAGACTTGCTCTTTGCCCTTTCCACAGAAACAGTGCTACTATTCCACATTTTCCTTCCTTTCCTTCCTAGCCCTTCCTCATTTTTTTTGGCTTGAAACCTCGTTGGCCAGGAAAGGCAGAATACAAATCTTGCATTTCTCCTGAGTAGTAGAAAATGTGCCTCTGCCATGAATACAGATCTGCTCTTCTCTGGGTTTATTTTGAACAGGAACTTTTGCGCAAAATCAGTCGTCAAAAATTCCCTTTTGGCTCCATGCATGCAAACAGGATACATGGGATGAATGAGGTATCTCCAACAGCAGGTGTTACTGGCTGTGGACAGTGTCATGCTGCTGTTGGAATAGGGAGAATTTTTCTAGTATTTGTATGAATGTTTTTATCATGTACCTTGGGTGAATTCCATTGGCAGGTTCCAGGCAGGTTCCAATGTCGTGGATGCTTTTGGAAAGAAAAAGGTAGTGTCTGCATTACTTTGAATTTGTGGAAGCTTGCGCTGGAAGCGTGAAGTGAATGGGTGCTAAACGCAGGTGGAGCTGGCTGAAGTGTGAGAGACCTCCCTGGCAGCTCTGCTGGCGCAGACGGGCGGCAGCCTGGTGCTCACATTGCTGAGTGAAGTTACAAGGTACCGCTTAACGAGCGGGTTAAGAGAGACTGTCCTAATGAGTCAGGCCAGAACGTAAAACCTTTGTTTCAGATAGTGAAATAATAAGACTAGTCTAAGGAAAGTATCCATATTGAGAGCATCTTAATGCAGCTTCAGTTCCTTCTTTCCCCAGTCAGGAGTTTCTGGAGCCCTTTTTTGCTTATCTGCCAGGTTGAGGGAACCATCTGGGTGAGACTTGGATAAAATGTTTGAACTGAAGTTTTCTTGTCTCCCTTCCAGCCTGTGCCAACAGCGCTGGCTCAGGTCGACCGCGAAAAGATCTACCAGTGGATCAATGAGCTGTCCAGCCCTGAGACGCGGGAGAACGCGCTGCTGGAGCTGAGCAAGAAGCGCGAGTCTGTGCCTGACCTGGCTCCGATGCTGTGGCACTCGTTTGGCACCATCGCCGCGCTCCTTCAGGTCGGTGGGGCTGGCAACGTCTCTGTTCCACGATGCAGCACCGGCGCGCTGCAGAGCTTGTGCATCTGTGGGGCGGATCCGGGGAAGCACTGCTGGGGTCCCTTGTTGCAGTTGCTGGGACTGTGATGTACGCTGGGTCGTGTGGTGAGGGGATGTGGGAAGCCCATTTCTAGCGTTTGCCGTTAGTCATCTCTAGCAAGGCAGCGTAGGCAGACAGTAAGAATTGTGAGATCTCTGGTTTGATTGGTTTTGCGTGAGCTTGAGCACTTCCTGGTCGGAAGGCTGCCCTTGCAGGGAGCCTGCGGGAAGGGCGGCACAGGAATGCCGCGTGCTACTTCAGACGTCCTCGCGAGGGAAAGTGCCTGCATTTCACGTCAAACTGAGTGGCTCTTCTTATCGCTGGGCAAACTGCTCTGCAGCTGATGACTGGCCATCGCTCAGTGCTGAGTCCAGTAGTTTCTTTCAAAGAAGAAAGGAGTGCAGGATTGGCAATGTCAAACTGTTTTCAGAGTGGCCCTGGAACAAGTGAAGAAAATTAGAAGGGAGCTATAGTTGGAAGCAGGCAGATTTCTGAATCGTATTTCTCGCTCTCAGCTGCTTCCCCTGCATTGAGTTAGAAGAGTACCAGGAGCACAGTATGAATAGAGTGGATGTACTCTGCCTCTAGGCACAGGAACAATGCTCCTCTTCGCTCTGGAAGTTCAAAGCAAAGCAGCCCCTACAATAGTAAAGAGCCAGGAAATCAAATGAACACTTTTACACTGAAATTAAGGTTTGAATGCATTCCTGTCACTCCTTGTCAAATTGACTCTGACCCAGCTCTGCCATTGCCTGGGCAGTGTGGTGGCTGCCGTGTAACTTCCAAGTGATGCTTGGTGGGAGCAGACTGTTGTCTCTCGGCAGCATTGTTTGTTGCTGGGCAGGTGCTTTGGTGCAGCTTGTTGAAGTTTTTCTTCTTTAACGTTTCTTAATGTGTTAATTTTTAGGAAATTGTAAATATTTATCCATCAATCAACCCTCCAACTTTGACAGCCCATCAGTCCAACAGAGTCTGCAACGCTTTAGCTCTACTACAGTGTGTTGCATCGCATCCTGAAACAAGGTAAGTGTTTCCAAGCACGTAAGTTTTTTGAGGTGTTGATGTTGACTGCTCAGCCTGTCTATCTGACTCCAGAAGCACGTAAGCTCCTTTCTTTTTTACCAAGAGAAGTGGAACAGAGGACAGAGACGGAAAATAGGCAGCTGCCTGCTGCTTTCACTTCTTTGCACGGATTAGCAGGATGATAGCTTTATGGTGGTCCTAAATGCATTGCATTCCCTGAATCATCCTGTGATCCTCCCAAAACACTGGGTTGTGGCAGCTCCTGGGACCTCAGCCAGAGATGAGGGTGCCTTTGGGCTGAGTGCTGTGTGCAGCATCCTTATTTTAATGAGCTTACAGTTATTGAAAGCAGCTGTTCAAAGGGTGGAATGAGCAGGACTGTCCTTCCCAGACACCACCTGTGGCAAAGGAGCAATAGCAGAGCCGTGTCTGGAGTCCTCAGCCAGTGCCTGACTTCACGTTTTTTCAATCTGTCCAGCACATGTCAGTATGGGAGAAAATTATGTTAGTTCTACCAAACTCAACTGAACTCAGCTAAAACTCAGAAGAAAACTACCTAGAGATCCACGATGTCATGTTTCCGTTCCTGCAGAGAAGAAAGCACTGCGTAGCTGAAGTTGTTTTTCAGCTGCTGCAAAGTAGTGTTAAGCAGCAGCCCGCCACAAGACGATACCCAAGGAAACAGGATAGTTTTACATCATACACCTTTACATTTAAATTTCAAAACTGAAAACAGAGGAAGTAGGTGATCCTTCAAGAGAGCTTCTCCCTGCCAGCAAAGCAATCTCCAGGTTTCTCCTTGAAGGCTGTATTTTTCATTGTTGTCAGAAGGCAGTGGGGACTCTTGGGGAGAAGTGGCTGTGCACATTTAAACTGTGGTAATGCCTAGAGATCAGCCAGGCTGGATTTCAGTCATGCAGAGGCTTTGCACGCTCCTTACGGCTGACTGTACCGGCCTGCGGAAACCTGCGAGGTGGGATGCAGCAGTGAACGTACAAAGCAGAGGGTCTGGGTGGCAGGAAGAGGTAATAAAAACAACAGGACGTGCTCTGTTCCTGGGCAGTTGGAAGCAGCGATGCAAATAACTGATGGTTTCGGTGTTAAGTTTTGTGCTGTGCCCAGTGCAGAACTTGCTTCATGCCCTTCTATCAGAGAACAAACTGTTACCCACTTTTGAAGAGCAGCGGCAATGGTGTCTGTCAGGAGTAGTCTGAGGCTGTGCATGGTAACACTGGCTTGACAGCTCAGTTTGTTTTCCTTGTCTCTCACCTTGGGTGCTTTCCCTTTCCTACAGGTCAGCTTTTCTGGCAGCTCATATCCCCCTTTTCCTGTACCCGTTCTTGCACACGGTTAGCAAGACACGTCCGTTTGAGTACCTGCGGCTCACGAGCCTCGGAGTGATTGGTAAGCAGCTGAACTAAGGCTGTAGCTCTACTTTCCCGTTGAGTTGAATGCATTTCATTCTGTGGGTATAGACCTGCATCACCAAAGTCATGGGTCTGTTTTACGGGGATCTTCTGAGTCCTGTAGCATTAAGAGGTCAGGGGTCAGCGCGGGGTCCTTAACAGGAGAAGCTGCTCATTTTACATCAGTTAAGGAGGCAGGTTCCTCTTAATGTGTAGGATCTAGTCTTGTCACTAATAAGAAAACCCTGGAATCTGATTGCATTGCCAAAAACTGTTTCCTTTGAGTAAAAGCACCTGCAGTCTTGTTTTGCCCTCACCCTCAGCCCAGCCAGCGAGAGACTGGGATGGATGGTTACAGACTGGGCTTTCACGACTTTTTGTCACTGATTGACTTGGAAGTATTTGTCCTATCTTCCCCTTATCCTATTGGTTTATTGGGTTTTTTTTTTCCTTGTTTCTTTTTTCTGACCAAAACATTTTTCTCCCAATGCATATAATAAGAGGGTCTTGAAATATATTTCTTCTTCCCAGAGGTTGCTGTTGGGTCGCATGATCCTCTTGTGTTTGTGGGTGCTGCTGGCGGAGAGCCAAGACTGCATCCCCTTTCTGAAAATCAAACCACTCCAAAACCAAACTTGATTACTTTTATGCTCCCAAAACAATTTCTTCTCCAGCCATGTGCTGCAACATATTTAGGCTGGCAGTTGCTCTGCCAGCAACCTAATAATTCCTGGGGAGGACAGAGCATAGGCCGTCTTTGGAAGGTGAGATTTTTTTTTTTTAAACAGTTTCCCTTACTGATTTTGTTCTTTGTTTTTCCTTCAAGGGGCCTTGGTGAAAACTGATGAGCAAGAAGTGATAAATTTCTTATTGACAACAGAAATTATCCCCCTGTGCTTACGCATTATGGAGTCTGGCAGTGAACTCTCCAAAACGGTACCTACTCTTTCTGTCTTAATTAAGACTTTTTCTTTTTTATTTCCGACTGACCAGACAGCTAGTAACCTGCAGAGTTGGCTTGCGTCCTGTTGCAAATGCTGGGGCAAGTCAGGGTGGAGTTTTTACCTCCTCAAAAATCAAACAAACCAAATCCACAAAACTGAAACCACCAAACTGAGCTGGGAGTTCTGAGCTTAGTAGTTTGGCTGCTCTCAATACCTGTTCCCTCCTTTGCAGCCCTGCAGAGTAACTTTCAGGGGAGAGCTGGATCAACTTCCCCTGGCCTGAGAGAACAAATGCTGTAGCTATGCAGTGCAGAGGTTGGACAGCAGCTGTTAGTGGTGGTTACGGGAATGTTCACTGCACTGGACCAGTTTGTTGTCCCCTCTGATCAGGGCCTGCTTTCCCTCATGAGCTCAGATCTGTGGTGAGACTTGTCCAATGACCCAGGTAGGCTGGCCACAGGTTTTGGTCTGTGTGTGCTTCTGTGGTGAAGCCTACTGATGTGCCTGGATGAGGTCCTTCCAGAAAGTCACATCTTATGACAAATTAGTAAGGCTCAAGGATGAAAACTGAAAGCAGCTTGCCATGTAGATGGCAGGGCCAAGGGCCTGATGCTTCTCCTGCTTCTTGCTCTGTGATCAGAGTACTGTGGCCGTAATCCTGAGGCTGTCCTCAGCAGCCTGGCTGTAGTTGCCGTCTTAGGCAACCTGCATCCAGTCATCTTGTACACACTGCTTTGTGTCCATCTCTTTTCTTTATCCAGAGATGCCAGGCATTGTGTAGTGTCCTGCATTTTCTTTTGGCTTTAAACTTTCACTGAGTAAAGCATTTGCTGCCTACTGAAAGGGCCTTTCAGCTCCGAGACTGCCTTGAAAAGAGCACAGCACAAAGCCTGTTCCTTTTCAGGATAGATAAGTTGTTTATATGCTTTATTTTCTGCTTTCTCCCCATTCTAGGTTGCTACATTTATTCTTCAGAAAATCCTCCTGGATGATACAGGGCTGGCATACATCTGTCAGACTTATGAGCGGTTTTCCCATGTTGCCATGATACTGGTAAGATTACTTGTTTCCTGTATTTAAAAAAAAAAAATACACTCTATCAGCCAGCTTCTTCAGCAGCCACTTTACTGCTCTCTGGCTGGAGCACAGAATGGGAGAGGCAGATCGTTCTTGGACTTGCTGCTTGTGACAACTGTAGGTCTCTGCTTCCGCGTGTTTCCTTTGTATACCTCTGGTTGGCGTGTCACGAGAACTCACATTAGTTGTAGTATACTAAGTCTGCAGGATAAACCAGGTGAACATCTCCAGAGAAGAAAAAGAGTTTTCACGGTTGTTGACTGGCTGTGACTTGATTTAATGTTATGTAAGAATGATCCCACTGTTCAGACCATGGACCCATTTTCCATCTCTGTTTCCCACAGCAGGTTGAAAGAGCAGCAGGTTGAGCAAAGGAGCAAGATTAGGGCAAGCATATATGATACTTGCTCTTGCAGCTGCTAGCTATTTTCAGCTTTGGATTTCTGAAGCCCATTGTGGGTTTTCTATGCAGTAAACCCAGCGTTTGTCCTGTCCTCCCCTTGAACTCATGGAAACTTTATGCATCCACAGTGTCATTTACGAAGGAGTTTCATGGGTTTCCAGTTTGCTGCCTGGAAGGCCAACCTCCTTCTATTCTCTTTGAACCTACTAGCTGCTGCTTATGACTCTCATTCTTGTGTTGGAACACAGAGAGCAGACAATTTTTGTCCATTTCCTATCCCCTTTGAAGGAGAAGTTTGAGTATGTGTAATTTGTTATTGCCAGGAGTAATAGTCTCAGCTTGAGCTTTGTTATCTTTGAGCTTGCCAAAGGGAATACACGTCTGCACTGGAATAGCTATTGTCCTGCTTTTCTGTTTGGTTGGTTGCTTGCTTTTTAAAGAGCAGTCTCAGAAAATGCAGCATTAAGTTAAGCAATTTGCAGTGCTGGTTCTGTGCCTGAATGTTGATGCTTTCATTGGGAATATTTATTTGTCTGTCTGTTTTCCCAAACGTAAAGAAAATTTTTCCTGCTAATTCACCCACAACGAGCAAAGTATGAATGATTGGGAGCTGATGTCCATAATATCCAATGTGACATTAATTTTGCATTTGAGAAAAGGATCGGCTTTTATGAAAGTGCATCTGGCTTGGGGGCAAAGTCAAGGACACAATTAGAAACCTCGGGAGGTAGGGGAGGGGAGGAGACCAAGGAAGAATCCATGGCTGGGAAGGGAATGAACATGGAAGGATGTGGGCATGTAAAGCTGTGTTAGCATGGAGGAAATCCTAGCTGTGGTATAATGCCATCATTGATGAAGCACTGACCTGAATAGTGCTCCTAAGCACTAAGGAGAAAGATGAAAGTGTTCATAGACATTTCTGTTCTCTATTTTAAAAAACAGGATGGTGTACTCCTGTCTCATGAGGGTGATGATTTACTTCCTTGTCTGCTGATAATGGAGTAAGGTGTTCTGCAAGTATTAGATGCTTTTAAAAGAGCAAGTTAGTATTTCCCATCCAGGAGCTGTCTGAGGAGCTCTCTGACTTACTGTTCTTTGTTTTGAAGAAATATTGGTATCCTGGGGAATTGCTGAGAACAGGAAGCTTGCAAAAGGGCAGATCAGGGGCACCTGCTAATTGCTAACTGCCCAGATATCCAAATACAGATGAATTTGGCCTATAAGGAAAATGGTTAGTTCTAGCCAATGTAGTTTTACAGGAACAGGCTCAACTTGTTGGACAGATCTGATTGAATCCTAAACATGAGGAAGCAGGCTGTTAAAATCCTCCAGAGCAGGCATGTGAAGGCATCCACACTGTTCGCTAGTCTGTGTGCATTCGAAGGGGCGACCACGGGCAAAGTCTTACATCGTGTGAGCAGTGGAGGCGAGGCCAGGGAGATCTGCCCTCGTCTTGCTTCCCGGTTGGCTTAATGAGAGATGTGGCAGAAAGAGAAAACACAACTCTTCGGTGAGCGATAACACTAGGTGTGGATCTTACTGTACGTGGTGTGGGTGAGCCCAGTCCTTCGGCGTGGCTTCCCAGGCTACTGTTAATGTTTCCAAAGGGTGTTGAAGTGAAGGCAGTGCAGATGAGAACAGGGAATGTTGCAAAGCTTTGAGAACACACCTCACAGGGTGACTCATCCTGCGCTTATCAAAGCGCGTGGGATACCTTCGCCTTCCTCCGTGAGGGGGAAACCCCAGGCTGTGTTTAATCTAGCGGAGAGTTGGACCAGTAAGCAGTCCCGGGGAGGTAAAACAAAGTAGAGATGAGACAAACTTTACCCCAGCTGCTGGGAGAATCCTTTCCAAGTCGTGGCTAGCTGCCCTTCTCAAAGGCATCTTGGCAACAGAGCGCCGGGCTCCGTGCAGGGGTATCGAGATGAAAGGAAATGGGCTGGGATGCGTGGGGAGCCAGAGTGAGTGATTTAATGACTTTTGCCTGTCTCTGATGATTGTGAAGCTGTTCTTACAAAGACTTTAACTGGTGGCACTGGCCTTTGTCAAACAGGGTAAGATGGTCCTGCAGCTCTCCAAGGAGCCATCAGCACGGCTGCTGAAACACGTTGTCCGCTGTTACCTTCGCCTTTCCGATAACCCCAGGTAAACATTTTAGGAGTTTGTGCAGGGGCTTCTCCAGCTGCCTTGGAAGTGCAGTTCTCCTCCACAGTGCCCACACAGGGACAGTCAAGGTGCCTTGTCTGTCCTTACATCAGCCTTAGCTCAGTGTAGAAAATTGGGGGGTGTTTTTGTTGATTTGTTTTATTTATTGGTAGTCCCAGGAGCTTTTGTGGTATATGGGAGAAACAGTGACATGTGGGGCTTGCGCAGATTCACACTGTGCAGGTTGTGACTCCCTGAGCCAAAATGTAGCTTGAACTTGGTACAAGGGAGGGACTGAGGGGCAATGTACGCTCTGCTGTACCTCCTCTGCGTCATGTGGGCTGTTAGCAGTAGAAGCCAGTAGGTGACATTCAATTGAAGGAATACAAACTGGTTTCATGCTGATCAGCAGCTCTACCCGAAGTTGCTGGGTATGTATCTGTTGTCTCCACCTCTCCTGGCATCACCTTGCTCTTGACTGACGAGCGTGGAGACACAGGGCTTGGCTCGGTGGGGTCCAGCCTGAGGGATGGGAGCCGTGCTGGCTGGCTGAGCGCCAGGTGCTGCGATGCTGCTGGCCCTGCCAGGGAGACCCCCAGGCAAAGGAGCATTATGTCCCCAGTGGGGTTTGCTCCCCTCTTGCCCCTGTGAGTTTATTTGTTGGGCCCCGTTTCTTATCTCTTGATGTAGGGCACGTGAAGCTCTCAGGCAGTGCCTTCCTGACCAACTGAAGGACACCACCTTCGCCCAGGTCCTGAAGGATGACACCACCACAAAGCGCTGGCTGGCTCAGCTGGTCAAGAACCTGCAAGAGGGTCAAGTCACTGATCCACGGGGCATCCCTCTTCCTCCGCAATGACTGCTGAGGGAGGTGGGGGACCGGGGAAGAATCAGCTCAGGTTTACAAAGAACCAGGAACAGATGACCTCTTCTGCAACAAACCAGGCACGCCAGCTGGCTGCCGGCCTGTCGGACCATCCCACCCAGCCAAAGGGCTGCTCTGTAGCAATGCAGCATGCCTCTGGGGATCGTAGCACCAGCAAATGCTGATACTCCAGCTTAAAAAAAAAAAAAAAAAAAAAAAAAAAAAAAAAAAAAAATCAATAAAAACAATCTGTCAAGATCCCCGTCTCTCCGGGAGGCTTGGCTGGCATCTCCCCCCACTGCCAGGAAGGGAGTAGTGGATGTCCGCTTTTCTGGCCAACTCAGCCTCCGCCTGAGCGGTGCGTGGTACGGGGTGTGCACACCACATCCCTCCAGTTCCTTGTCACTTCTTGTTTACACGTGTGTTTAGCTGAGTGAGCTGAATAAAAGCCGATCCAATTGTTCTGTCCCCTCTTAAGACCGCTACTCAGCTGCAGGTAGCCCGAGGACAGCTTTCTTCCCTGCCAGCACATCCTTGCTCCTGGCTCTGCATCCGGCTGGCGCAGCAGCTTCTCCTTTTCCTTGGGCACAGAGGCAGTGGCTGGAACTGAGGAAGGGTGGATTACTTGCGATGAACCCATGCGTCACAAGCTTGCTTCCCAGGGCTCTGGGGAAGGAGAAGACAGCAGGACTGTGGCTCTTGTGCTGAAAACAGTGCGGTTAACCGGCGGCCGGGGGCTGATGTCTGCTGGCCTCCCATCTAGCCCAGCTCTTGCCCGGCTGGGCCGCTGGCTGGCTCATCAAGCGGAGCTCAGCATGAAGGAACCTGCCTTGTGGTGGGTGGGCCACCGACCGATGATCCCCTGTCCCTGGGAGTGACATCCTGTGGGCTCCAGGTATGCCAGCTTCTGTGCCCGCCGCTGCCTGACGGGTGTCTCTCAGCCCTGGCCCCTCTCCCTTTCCCTCCTCCTCCAGCTCTCTTCTGTCAGCCGGGTGCATCCATTTCAGCTGTCAAACCTGCCTTGGCGTCGGCCTCCGCCCCACCACAATTACACTGGACCAGCAGCCGCTTACCTGCCTTTCCCGTGCCGAGGGGTTCCTGTGGCCGCGGCGGGCTCTGGGAAGCAGCTGAGGAGCTGCCGGGCTCTGCTGCAGCGGAGCCTGTGCTTGGCTGCAGGCAAGCCTGGGCCGCTACTTGAATTCTCCCCCTCTCCTCGAGTAGCCCATTTTTGCTGATCATCCGCAGTGTTGTGCCAACAGTGTCTTAAATCCTGTCTCCTTTCCCTTCCCTCCTCCCCTTGCAGCCTTGCATAACAAGGGCAGAGCACGGCCTCTTCCTTGCCCCCGGGGTCCCCTTTTATAACCACAGCCTCTTTTTTCCCTTCCCTCCACCATTGACCTTGACAGAGTGTGAAAATGCTTCTGTTTGGGTGGTGGGTTCTTTTTTCTTTTTTTGTTTGGTGTTTTTTTTTTTTGTTGGGTTTTTTTTTTTTTTTTAGTTTGG
>WHYT01017113.1:66710-99596 GCA_009806455.1 Tetrax tetrax
GTGCCGCCCCATCCCAGACCCCGTTTTTCTGACCTCCCACTCCACCCCTCTGACCCCGTCTGGTCCCCCTGCGTGGGTCAGGCTCCATCCCCGGGCGCTGCGACGAGTGGGAAGGCTGCGTGGGGCTGAGCGGAGCCCCGGGGGCACGGGCAGTCTGTGTGTACACCGGGACAGGGGGGTGTCCGTGGCGGGGGGGCACCCCTCCCTGCTTTGGCACCCCACGGTGGCATTTAATCCTGCCGGGGGACTCTGCACTGGAGCGGCTGGGGAGTGCTCACAGCCGCTGGCCCTCCGGCTCCGTTTGGGGACTGTCACCTCCAGGAGAGAAGCCGCGGTGGCTCGGCGTGTGCTGGGGGGAGCTGGGGCTGTCCCCGGCAGCCGGCACCAGCCCTGCGGGAAGCCCTGGGGTTGGGTTTCTCCAGCCCCTGGCTCCTGTCCCGCTCCCCTCAGTGTAGCTCAGGCGGGGCAAGGCGGGGGGCTGCGTGGGATCGGGCTGTGCCGCGCTCAGGGCATTGCTCGCAGGCTGGGGGGACCTGAACGGCCGAGTCTTTGTGTCCATGCTCACGGGATGTTCCCTGTGCTGGAAGAGATCGTCTCTTCTTCGCTGCGTGTGCGGGGAAGGCACATCTCCGCAGCCGGGGCAGGGCTGGGCACGCTTGGGCCGTGTCGGGAGCCTGTAAGGGCTGGCACCGGGGGAGATCAGTTTAGCTCCAAAATCTCAGCACGGTTCTAGGCCTGGGGGCTGCAAGCAGCCTCCTTGCACACACGCATGGCAGGGTGCAGAGAGGACAGAGCGGATGGTGGCACCAAGCCCATCCCTGTCCCCGGCCAGTGCCTCTCTCTGCTCCTCCAGCCTCAGTTCCTCTCCCTCCGCACTGGTTTCCCAAAAACACTCCCATCTCCATCCCCTCGCCTGCTGCAGCACAGGAGGCACGGGGCAGGTGGGCACCTGGAGCTGTGACCCTGCAAGGTGGCCGCACCTGGTTGGGTGCTGCCAGGAGGCAGGAGGGTGCGGGCAGATGGGTGACTGGGGTTGTCACTGGTTCCCTGCAGGCTATGGGGCGCGGGGGGGGATGAGAGCATGCTGTGGGAGGGCACAGGGCTCTGCTGGGGCTGTGCAAGCCAGCGGGCATCAGGGCACCCTCTCTGCAAGGCCTGAGAGAGAGGTGGGACCACCCTTGTGTTGGTGGGTGCGGGCACCCTGAGCCGTGGGCTCCCCCAGCACATCGGATGCAGGAGGGTGCTGGGACTGCGGCGAGTCCCTGCAGTCTGAGCCCTGCGAGATGGGCCAGTGCTGGGAACGCACAGCTCTGGCACTGGGCACTGCTGGGAGCTATCTGGGATGGCAGCCCAGCCGCTCCCTGTCTCCAGCAACATGGGAGGTCCCCAAGAGCGTGGACAGGCAGTCCCCACTTGCCCTGGCAATAGCCAGGTGGCCACTGCCAACTCCATGCCTGGTGTGTCCCCCAAGAGCGGGGCCACAGCCCCTCCCGGCGCTGTGCTGGGGCTCTGCCCTTCCTGTCCCCACGCGGAGCAGGGGACGGCCACCGTCTGGCCCCTGAGCCTGCGAGGGTCTGGCAGCCGGGCTTGGCAGCTGCCTGCTCGCTGACACCACCGGCTATTCCCAGCCCTGCACCGCCGGTGCCTGTGCTGAGTCAGGGGCCTGGGGCACAGCTGCCACCCCTGCGCCCCAGCATAGAGCCCTTTGCACCCAGGGACCCCCTGGGTACCCTCCTGCACCCAAATCCCAGCCCAGTGGCCGTGGCATCTGCTCCTTGAGGGCCCAGCTCCAGTACCAGGGTGACAGGCACATCCAGCGATTTCTCAGTCTAATTAAAGCCTTAACAGCCTAATCAAAGCCTTATTGTCAGTCCAGTTGTATTTATAGTCTCACTCGTCGCAGCGCGCTCCCCATGCAGCTGCCGGTGCGGTTGTGGCCCCGGGGTGCTGATGTTCCCCAGGGAGAAGGGGCTGGGGGAGCTGAGGGTCCTGCTCTGCACCCCGTTTCCTGCTCTTACAGCAAGGTTCTCCCTTACTTCCAAATTTGCCGGTTGGGGGCCATTTCCCAGGTGGTAGGGGCTTGTTCTCAGCCCTCCCCAGCACCCCCGGGGCTGCTTCTCCCCTGGGACCAGTGACCTGGGAGCACCAGGGCTCTGGTACCCGCCGGGTTGTAGGGCGGCCACGCTCGCAAGTTTTTCTGTTTTCCTCCGACACCTTTCGAGCTCTGGCTTCCCGGTAACGCAAGTTAATATTTCATGAGTACGGCGGGGTGAACTCGACACTTAAGGAAAGCGATGACCCAGCAGGAGACAGGCGCAGGTGCGCTCGCACACAGCCAGGGGCACACGCACCCTGCACACACGTGGGCACGGCTGGAGCCCACCCGGCGGGACCTGGGCACCGGGTGGGGGTGCGTCCCTGCTCCCCTCAGCTGCCCTCTCTCTTCCCTCCCCAGCGGCCGCCAGCGCGGAGGAGGCAGAGCCATGGCTTCGCTGCTGTGTAACGCCCGTGAGTGCGCAGGCGGAGGGGAGGCGTGGGGCAGGGCACCAGGCCAGCCGGATTTACGCTGGGGTAAACCTGGCCCGTGGGTCAAGCTCACTTTGTCACACTCAGTGGGGAGCACCACCACCCCACTGCAGCCGTTGGAATCGGGCTTGGCAGTGCCGAGGGCGGGTGGGAAGGGTCAATGGGGAATTACCTTCTGCCCCTCTTGTGGCAAAGGGAGTTTGTCTGGGGTCTGTCTCTCCTCCATCCCAAATCGAGGGACCACGTGGGGTCCCAGGAGCAGGAGAGAGCAAGGTAGGAGGGCACAGTGCCTTGATACCCCCGCCCCCAGTGATGCAGCCCACGCTGCCCCCAGGCATCCAGCTCACAGACACACTGGAGCAGATGCAGCAAGGGACGCTGATGCGCAAAGTCAAGTCCAAGAGCTGGAAGAAGCAGCGATACTTCAAGCTGCAGGATGACTGCATGACCATCTGGTACCAGTCCAAGAGGACGGGCAAAATTGAGTCTGCCTGTGAGTACCGGCCACTGTGAGTTGTCCATGAGGCCATCAGCAGGGTTCAGAGTGAACAGGAGTGTGAATGCATGGAGGTTTTTGAAGCTGTGCTTGCAAAGGGTGCTAGGGCATTCAAGAGAGTCTCTGTGTGCGTGTGTGGGCTCCTTGCACCCACACCTCTTCAGGAAGCATCCTGCCACAAGCAGGACCCATCAGTCACAAGGGCTGAGCAGAAATCGCAGCTGGTACAAGTGGAAGCTCTGGCATGCCGGCAGAGGAGTAGGCAGACAGAGGTGCAGATGGATGAGGAGCTCAGTGGATGGATGGATGGGTGGATGAATGGCAGAAGGGATGGCTGGAAGGACAGATACCTGTGGGCAGTGCCTCTTGCCCTGTGGTCCTTGTCCCCCATAAACAGGTCTCCCCTCCCTCTGCCCCAGTCTCCATCAGCGACGTGGAGACGGTGCGGGAAGGGCACCAGTCAGAGGTGCTGCAGAGCCTGGCCGAGGAGTTCCCCCCCGAGCGCTGCTTCACCATTGTCTTCTATGGCCGCCGGAGCAACCTGGACCTCATTGCTGGGTCGGCAGAGGAGGCGCAGTGCTGGGTCCAGGGCCTGCGCCAGCTCATCGAGGTGGCCACCAGCATGGACCAAAGGGAGAAGATTGACCAATATCCTTCCTGTGGGCACCACTCTGCCCTCCACACCCAGTCCTTCCCCCATCTCCTGCCTCATCCCAGTGTGTGCTTAGCTTTTCTGGGTCTCACCATCTGCATCAGGGCAGGGAGAGCCCACAGAGAAAGGAAGGGAGGCCCTCTGGTGCTCCCCAGCTCCATCTCTCTTAGCCAAGGTCCTTTCCCTTAACATTTGCCCTGGTTTCTTGCACGTGGATTCGTGACTGGTTTCAGAAAGCCGACAAGAATAAGGATGGGCGCATGAACTTCAAGGAGGTGCAGCGTCTCCTCAAGATGATGAACGTGGACATGAATGAGGATCATGCCCTGCGGCTCTTCCAGGTAAGCGCCACACCTGAGGGCCTGGAGGGACTGGGGAAGGGTGAGAGGGGCTGGAACAAGCAGCACATTCCCCCCCTGCAGAAGGATGTGGTCACTTTCTCCTGTCCATCCATCCATTTATTTGTTCGCACAACAACCTGTTTATCCAGACAAACATACATTTTGTTCATTTATCTGTCAACCAGCCAAGGCAGCTGTTCCTCCCTCCCATTCGTTTGTCCACCCAGCTGCTTATCTGTCCACCCAGCTAACCAGCCATCTGTGTATTTATTCATCAACCCAACCAGCCAGCCAGCTGTCCATCTGTCCGTCCATCCGTCTATCCATGTAACCATCCATCCATCCCTCCACCTGTTTGTCCATCTCTCCATCCATGGACCCATCCATCAGTCCACCCAACCAGCCCTCCATCTGCCAATCCACCCATCCATCCATCCATCCATGCATTGATTGATGCCTACGACTGCTGCTGGCGTGGAGTCTCTGTACCCTCAATTGGGGGTGGGCAAATCCTCCCACAGCCCCACGGGGTGGCCAGGACACCCCATTTTGCCCCGGCTGGATGCTAACTGAGTGAGCCCTCTTGCAGGCTGCCGACAAGTCGGAGTCGGGGACACTG
Source organism: Tetrax tetrax (assembly GCA_009806455.1). Lineage (NCBI taxonomy): Eukaryota > Metazoa > Chordata > Aves > Otidiformes > Otididae > Tetrax > Tetrax tetrax. The sequence continues at coordinate 71,345 of WHYT01017113.1, forward strand.
GAAGGGGACGAGTTTGTGCTCTTCTACAAGGCTCTCACGCAGCGTGAGGAGGTGCTGAGCCTCTTTCAGGACTTCTCTGAGGATGGGAAGAAGCTGACACTGCTGGAGCTGGTGGATTTCCTGCGGGAGGAGCAGCTGGAAGATGAGGGCACAGAGGAGCTGGCCATGGAGCTCATTGACAAGTATGAACCGTCAGAGACAGGTGAGAGCCAACCTGGACATCATCTGTGCTCTGCACGGGGGGAAGGAGGGGGCTGAGACCCACAGCCCCACGGCGGGGGCACCCCCAGCCCCATCCTGCTGCAGGTGGGCACAGGGGGAAGGCTCACCATGGTGTGATCTGGGTGCATTTCCCCTTTTTTTCATCCATTCCTGGACCATTTTTGTGTAGAAGGTTGACCAGCCATGGTGTGCAAGTTCTGGCTTTGTGGTCCACTGCCCACTTTCCCATGGGTTCTGCCCTGGGGCATTTCTCCCTGTGCCCCAGCCTCTGGCAGCAGCCATACCCACCAGGCTGGGGATGCCAGAAGCCACCAGCAGCCCCGTTTGCCCCCATCCTGTCCCCTCTGGGTCCCTGGCTGTCACTGAGCCTCCTTCTCTGCCTGCAGCCCGGGCTCGCCACGTGCTGAGCGCTGACGGGTTCCTCATGTACCTCTGCTCCCCGGAGGGCTCCATCTTCAACCCCCGGCACCGGGCGCTGTGGCAGGACATGAGCCAGCCGCTCTGCCACTACTTCATCTCCTCCTCTCACAACACCTACCTGATGGAGGACCAGATCTGCGGCCAGAGCAGCATTGAGGGCTACATCAGGTAAAGCAGCTGCTCCCTCCCAGCTGCCCCCCAGCACCGTCCTGCCCCAGTGCCGTGCCCTGGGCAGCTCCATGGGGCAAATCCAGAAGCTCCTTTGCTTCCTCTGTGGTCCAGCATCCCTGTAGCCGGGCCACATGTTGCCCAGCAAGGGGGTCCATTTTGGGGATGCTGAGCCCAGATCTTCCTGTTCTGCATGCAGCAGCATTTCCACCCTTGGTGGTTGTCCCCTGGTCACTGCAGGGGTGACACCCACAGCCAGAGAGGAGGGCAGGGGGCTGGTGCCCTGGCCGGGTGTGAGGTCTCAGGGGTGATCACCCACCCGTAGGGCTCTGAAACGGGGCTGCCGGTGCCTGGAGGTGGATTGCTGGGACGGGCCAAATGGGGAGCCCATGGTGTACCACGGCCACACCTTCACCTCCAAGATCCCCTTCCGGGAGGTGGTGAGCACCCTGGGGAAGTACGCCTTCAAGGTAGGCCACCCCTGGGTGCTGGGTGTCATGGGTGGCCCTCAGCAGGTGGGGGGGATACGGCTGCAATTCAGGGGAGTGATGGGTCGCTGGGGCTCACACGGAGCTGTGTCCCTTCCTGGGGGACAGCACTGGGGGGTTCATCTCACAGCCCTGTGCCGTGCTGTGCTGTGCCAGGGGACAGGGGCTCATGGAGGCACAGTCTGCTGGGGCTGCAGGAGTGACATGGGGCCTGGGGGTGCAGGGGTGAGATGGGGTATGAGGGAATGCTGAAGGGGTGTGAAGGTCTCAGGGTGCACAATGGGCTCCTTCCTGGCACTGACTGTGCCTGGGAGAAGCCTTTGTGATAGCTCCCTGACCCCACCGAGGCTGATCTCCAGCAGTGCCCGTTGCTCCCCAGACCTCGGACTACCCGGTGATCCTGTCTCTGGAGAACCACTGCAGCATGGAGCAGCAGGAGGTCCTGGCCCAGCAGCTCAAGGCTATCCTGGGGGAACAACTCCTCACCACCACCACCGATGGGCGCGTCCCCACCCAGCTCCCATCCCCAGAGGTAGGGACAGAGCATGGCCGCACTGGGCATCGCTGTCCTTCCTGGGAGTGGGGTGAGGAGGTTGCTCTGCTGTCCAGAGAAAAGGCCACCCCTGTCCCAGCGTCATCCTGCTCACCCTGAGGACACTATGTCCTCATGTTCACAGAGGTCCTAAAGCTGTCCCCAGGGTTGTCTCCCCATGCCCTGCAGAGCCAGAGACACAGCAGGGTAGAGTCCTCCTACCCCATCCCCTCCTCAGCGTTGCAAGGAGCTGGTGGTGCTGACCCCCAGCAGCGTGGGGTCCCAGAGGACAGCAGGTCCCATGGAGGAGATGGGCCCCTCAAGGTGCCTACCTCTCCACCTCCAACCCTGCAGGAGCTAAAGCACAAGATCCTGCTGAAGGGGAAGAAGATCGGGCGGCTGGAGGACACGCTGGACGGACCAGGGGACGAGGCGCCTGATGTGTCCGACGATGACAACGGGGCAGAGGCTGAGGAGGAGAGGCGAAGAGCAAAGGTGGGTGGTTTGGACTGGGGACCGGCCGGGAGCGCTGAGCCCCCGGACACAGCTATGGGCTGTGATGACATCCCAGTGCTGAGGGGCGAGGCAGAGACTGCAGGGACATCACCAGAGAGGGGGAACAGCCCTTTCTGCCCCTGGCCATGCCAGCCCCCTCTTTGCACAGCGTCCCTGTGCTGGCAATGTGTTGGGGATCCTCTGCCTGCTCTGTTCCTGGCAGGAAGGCTGCCTGTGGTGGGAACTGCCACCCCCAGCACCCCTGGCTGTTCTCAGCTGCCCCAGGCTCTATGGCCCCTCTCCTGAGTGAGTGCTGGGGGACAGTGCTCCCATCAGGAGGGACCCAACGTGGCTCTGCCTTGCAGAAGGACAAGGAGACCCTGGCGCAGGCATTGTCTGACTGCGTTGTCTACTGCAAGAGTGTGTCCTTCCGGGGCTTCCAGGAGGCTCGCACCCACTCCCGGCCCTCTGAGATCTCCTCCCTCGCTGAGGCCAAGGCCAGGAAGCTCATCCGGGATGCAGGTGAGATGGAGAGGGCAGTGGCACCAGGGGACTGGGCCTGGGTGGATGGTACAGGTGGCTTCCTCAGGTGTAGGGCTAGAGCCTCCAGGCAGCGGGGTTCCCTCCCTGTCTGGTGGAAAGAGGGTCCAGCAGGGTTGTACCTTTGCTTTTGGCTCTGGTGGGTGAGGGAGGGGTTAGAAAGCAAGGCAGGAGACCTGGGTTCCTGGGAGGGGAGAGGGACGAGAATTGGCAGGCGGGAGGATGGGAGGGTGGATGGATGGATGGATGGATGGATGGATGGATGGATGGATGGATGGATGAGTAGCTGACTGGGTAGGTGGATGGATAAAAGGATGGATGTTTGGATGGATGGGTGGATGAATGGATGGGCAGCACATGTTGTGGGTGGCTGTGCAGGCCAGGGAGTGACCCCATGAGTGGCCCTCACGCTCCATCCCTAGGGAATGAGTTTGTTCGCCACAACGCCTGGCAGCTGACACGCATCTACCCCAGCGGGATGCGGACCGACTCCTCCAACTACAACCCCCAGGAGATGTGGAATGTGGGGTGCCAGATCGGTACGGCCAGGGGGCATCAGGGCTGTGGGCTGGGGAGATGCCCCAGGTCCCATCCCAAATGGTACCATCAACACCTGTGTTGGTGCCAGCTACAACCCCAGCTGGTGCCAGGTCTGGCTGCAGGCTCTCGTCCTGCCTTGGGGAGCTTGAGGGTAACCAGCCATCAGTGCCTTGTCCCCGTGTGTGGCCCCACATCTCTGGCTACAGGGACAGGCTGGCTCTCAGCTCTGAGAAGGGCATGGTGTCTCCAAGCTGCCCTGAACCCTTTCCCTACTACCTTCCTCCAGTGGCTCTGAACTTCCAGACGGCCGGCATGGAGATGGACCTGTGTGATGGGCTCTTCAGCCAGAATGGCCGCTGCGGCTATGTACTCAAACCACCCTTCATGAGGGATGAGGAGACCCTCTTCAACCCCAGCGACCCCAGCAGCCGGGAAGCTCCCGGCCCTGTCACCCTGACAATCCAGGTACAGGGACAAGCACTGACCCCAAGCAGCTATGACAGTGTCCTGGGGCTCCGTCAGTCCCAGCCCCGTGGAGACACTGTTGGGCCACATCCTAGCAGATCAGTTCAGCTGCTCCTCAGCTCACAGGGTCCCTGCCGCTTCTCACAGGTGATCAGCGGGCAGCAGCTGCCCAAAGTGGCCAACAGCAAGGACGGAGCCATCATTGACCCGCTGGTGCGTGTGGAGATCCACGGGGTCCCTGCGGACCAGGCACACCAGGAGACGAAGTACATTGAGAACAATGGTGAGCCCCGCTTCAGGGACCCCACTGGGACCAGGCAGCCCCATCCCTGCCCTCCCTCACCCTCCCAGCATCCACTCTCCCTTCCCAGGGTTTAACCCCCGCTGGGATGAGACGCTCCAGTTTCAGCTCCACGTGCCCGAGCTGGCCCTCGTCCGCTTCGTGGTGGAGGATTATGACAAGACCTCCAGGAATGACTTCGTGGGCCAGTACACCCTAGCCTTTGCCAACATCAAACCTGGTGAGCAGCTGCTGCCAGGTGGTGCTGGGCGCCCAGGGCTGTCTGGGTTCAGCGGGGTGCTTGAGAGTGGGGTGGTGGGCAACACCCAGCCAGAGCCTTGCTGTCTCCCCTGCAGGCTACCGCCACATCCATCTCCTCTCCAAGGATGGCACCAGCATCCCACCCTCTTCGCTCTTCGTCCACATTTGCATCACCGAGCCGCCCGGCTCTGAGCTGGACTGATCTCGTAAGGTGAGCAGGACCTGGATGGAAGCCATAGAGCTGGCCCTGAGCAGCCAGGGCTGCAGAGCCAACCGCATCACCCTCCTTCTGAGCCATTCGTGTCATCCCTGTGTTGTCGTTGCTGCTGTGTCTCCCTTCGCAGTGGCCTCCAACGGCTGAGAAGACACTGACTTCCCCTTCCCAGGTTTGGGATGCTGCCTCCCCGACATGAATATGGGGTCTGTGCTGGTACAGCCCCCTGCTCCCCCCACGTGCATCCTGCCCTGGCCCATGGGCACGGCTTGGCTACGGGAGGAAAAGAGATGGTGCACAGTGCTCCAGCTCTGCTGCAGGGGCTGGTCCCCGCCGGGCCAGGGTAGCAAGGCCAGAGCCGAACAAACCCCAGGGCTGAGCAGAGCTGGGAGAGGAGTTGGTCCTCACTGCCACTAACCCTACAGAGCTCCACCACAGCCCTGGTCCCTACCTGCCCCCAGGACTGTGCCTGGCCAGTGCCCGTTACTAACTCTTGCCACGTCCTTCCTCTGTAAGCAACCTAATAAATTGTTCAGTGACAAGGAGACTGGGGTCTGGCTGCAATGGTGCTGTGGAGAGACAGAGTCAGGCAACTGGGATCGTGCTTGCACCCTTTCCCTGTGGGCACCTGGCCTGCTGTGCACACAGGGCTCCAAACAGCCCCAAAAAACAGTACTAAAAGGAGTTGAGAGATTCCTTTTATACAGCTGCATATTTTACATCCCATATACATATATGCCTATACACACACATCCATCTCCGCAGCAGGCCTGCGCCACCAGGGCCTTAAAAGAGTCAGGATTCAGCTGCACTGCGAAGAACCGTCCTTCTCCATGGGGCACCCTCCTTCCTGCTCCATCCCAGGGGGGGCCTCAGCCCGCCTCTCCCTCTGCACGGCGTGGAGGTGGACAGTGGGCGTGCTGGGGTCCTTGCCCACCCCCTGACTGGGGTCACCAGCCCCATGCTCGGGGTGGTGCCGCTGGATGTGTTTGATGACCTGGAACTTCTGCTTGGCCTTGTAGGGGCAGTAGCGGCAGAAGAAGGGGTGCTCATTGGTGTGGGTCAGGTAATGGTGGCGCAGGCCAGCTGCCCAGCGGAAAGCCCGCCCGCAGGCGTTGCAGACATAGGGCTTCTCCTCGCTGTGCTTCTTCAGGTGGGTCTTGAGGAGGAAGCGGGTCTTGAAGGCCTTGCCGCACTGCTCGCAGATGAAGGAGCGGGCCTCCCGGTGCCGTGTGTCCTTGTGAACTCGCAGGGCATCTGCCCGGTTGGTGCGATACTCGCACTCGTCACAGCAATATGGCTTCAGGCCTGGGTGACAGGGGAGGGGATAGCACTGGGACACGGGGGACAGTGCCCTCCATCCCATGGGTCTCATCCTCCCCGTAACAGCATCAGTCCCTAGGGACTCCCCCCTACACCCCATCGTGTCAGCAGGCACCCCAAGACCCCCCATTTCCAAGGCATCACACAGCCCCTAGGGTCTGTACCACCCCACTCTCCCACCCTGGGGCACCATCCCCAACTCACCAGCATACAAGAATATGCTGCCCCCAGCTCAACTACTAGAGGTCCTCCCCTCCCTCCAGGTGGGCCACTGGTAGCAAAGGAAGCACAAAGCTGGGGTCCCCACAGCCCCAACACCCTCCCCGGTGCCCCACGGCCTGTCCCCAGTGGGCAGCACTCACCTGTGTGCTTTGTCATGTGGTACTTGAGCTGGTTCACCCACTTGCACTTGTAGCCGCAGTCAGGGCAGAGGTATTTCCGCTCCTCCTTGTGGATCCGCATGTGGTACTGGGCACAGGGGAAGAGGGCAGGGTCAGGATGAGGCCATGTCCGCTGCCCTGGAATGGGAAGGGCTCTGGGGTGCCAGTGAGGGGCTCATGGACAGCTCTGACATCTCAAACTGTGTGGGGCAAGGAGAGCTGTCTGCTTTCCTGGCAGACTACGGGCAGTGGGGATCCACAGCAGGGTCAGGATGAGACCTTGGTAATGCTGAGCTTGCTCTGTCCCAGCCTCTGGAGGGGTACAGGCTTTTCTCCCCAGTTTGGTATTTAGGACAAAGTCCAGGTTAAAACCCAGCCCAAGACCTAGCCCTGAGCACAGCGCATTGTGCAGCCTCACCCAGGCAGCCCCAGAGGGCTCCAGCTCAGCCTGGCCATTAAAAAAGTCAATATTTCTTTTAGCAAAACCAGACCATTTCCCCTCCATTACCCCACCTCTGGCCCTTCTGTTCTAGGAAAGGCCCTTTACCGTACATGAGGATGCTAATCACCTACAAAAATGAGGGCAGGGTCTGGCTCTGCTTGCAGGGAAGCAGAGCAACCCCTGCACCACAACTAACTGGTACCACAGAGCAAGCTGCAAGCCAGCAGGCAGGGAAACTTGGCTTTGAGTGGTGCAAGGCTGCACCCAGAGGACACTAGAGATGTCAGCAGGAAGAGCAGTGAACTCCAACAGCTGCCCACCTTCTTGCTTTGCTACAAATCTCCCCTTCCCCTTAATATGCAAGAGCAGGGAGCAGGAAAGAAACACATTGTACCCACAGGAGTTTCATCCACTCGCCTCCTATTCCCTGTATGAGCCACTGAAGACAATAGAGGACAAAAGCCCTCCTTGGGAGTTTCTTCTTCCCCAAATCCCCACGACTGGATCCCCCCAGGCCCATGTAGATGCAGGATATATCCCCCATCCCCAAGCAGGGCTCTCACCTTGAGACGTGAAGGGTCAGCGCAGGCGTATTTACAGAGGTGGCACTTGTAGGGCTTCTCACCGGTGTGGATGCGGATGTGCCAGGTGATCTTCTGCCTGTTCTTGGTGGTGTACTCGCAGTCCGAGCACTTGTACACGCGGGTGCCCCCGTGGCCCTTCATGTGCTGGTCGAAGACGAGCTGGTGGCGGCAGGCGAAGTCGCAGAAGGGGCACCGCAGGGGTTTGTCCTGGAGGGCGGCCGGCTCGTGGCTCTCCACATAATGCCGCACCAGCTGCTGCCGCTCCTTGGCTGCAAAGCTGCACAGCTCACAGCGGTGGCTGAAATGCTGTGTCTTGTGCTCCTCCAGAGACTCCCGGGTGGCAAAGGTCTCCTTGCAGGTGCTGCACTCCAGGTGGGGGTGCTGCTTCTGCACGTGGCACTTGAGCGTGGCCTCGCTGTGGCACACAAAGCCGCAGTGCGGGCAGCCGTAGGACACCTTCTCCTCGTGTCGCCGCAGGACGTGCTGCTTGAGGGCCGTCTCGGAGCTGAAGCGAGCCTCGCAGCGGGAGCAGCCGAAGTTGAGCTCACCACGGTGGCAGCTGTTGACGTGGCGGGTGATGTCATTCTGCAGGTAGCTGCTGTAGTCACAGAGCGGGCAGAAGTGGGTGGGCGTCTTCTCGTGCACCCGCAGGCGGTGGATGCGCAGCTTGGAGTTGGTGCCGAAGGTCTGGCTGCAGATGCCGCAGGTGATGCGACCCACGCCGGTGTGCAGGGACTGGTGGGCTTCCAGGCGGTAGCGCCGCGTGGTGCTGAACTCGCAGTAGCGGCACTTGTGCGGCTTCACCCCCTCGTGCTTGATGCGGATGTGCTGCCGCAGGCAGCGGGCCTGCTTGCAGGTGAACTCGCACTGGCGGCACTGCAGCTGCGGCCGCTTGCTATAATGCTTGCGGTGCAGCTTGCGGTGCAGCCGCAGGGCTTTGGCTGCTTTGGAGGTGAAGGGGCAGGAGGTGCAGCGAAATTCACCCAGCACCACGCAGCCTCTCTTCTTGTGTGTCTTCATGGCTCGTTCCTGGTGGCAGGTGAAGGGGCAGGTGGGGCAGGAGAAACGTCTCCTCTTGGGCAGGGCGGCTTTTCGGGGGGCTGCATGTAGCAGGGGCTCACTGGGCTGGTCTGTCTCAGTGCTGGCCGGCTCCCCATCGGGCAGCTCAGTGCTTTGGAGTCCATCCTCCTCAGGATGCACAACATGCTTCTCGGCACGGTGGCTCTTGAGAGCCCGCTGGGAGCGGAAGGCGTCAGGGCACAGGGAGCACCAGAACTGCTCCAGGCTCCGGCACCCATCCTCCACGTGGGAGGTGATGGTGGAGACACGGGAGCACACGAAGGAGCAGGCATTGCAGTGCAGCTTCCCTCCCTCCAGCCGATATTTCTCCGAGGGTTTCCTGGGCTGGAGGGGAAGAGCGGGTCCACCCGGCTCAGGCCCATCCCCCTGCCGGGGAGGCTCTTCCACCATCTCTGTGCTGTCATTCAGCAGGGATTTTTCAGGGGCATGACAGCCTGAGGTCTGTTCCCCAGCCAAGGGACTGCCCACTGCTTGCATTTTATCAGGTATCGGTTCAGCTTCCCAGGGGCTCTCGGTTTGCCCGGACTGCTCCGAGCCTCCCCTGTCACTCTCTGCCGTTTCCATACCATTATCACCGGGCTGGTCAGCAGGTTGGCACAACCCAGGCAGCTCCTGCCCAGCCGGTTTGAGGATCTTGTTTTTCCTCAAGAGGACCGGGCACTTCTTGAGGAGATGGGTGTTGAGCCCCCTTTGCTGCTTAAAGCTGGCGCCACACTCATGGCACACGAGCGGGGCCCGGCGGCTCTGGCAGCTGGCTTTGGAGTGCAGGGACATAGACTTCTCCTTCCGTGTGATGTACGAGCACTTCTCACACTTAAAGATCTGGCTCTCTGACTGCACCACCAGCATCTGCACCCTGCCCTCCAGCACCAGCGTCTCTGCCTGCTCCTTGTCCTGCCTCCGCAGCGCCTTCAGTACCGACTCCGAGCCGCCTCTGGCATCGTCATCGGAGGTGGCCACATCCTCTGGGACAGGCGAGTGGCGCTGCTTGGCCATCTTTGGCACAGTGAGCCAGGCTTCTGACAGCTCAGCTTGGCTGGTCTCTCTCATCTCAGTGTCTGCCACTAGCTTGTGGTGGTTTGAGCATGATCCCTCAAGGAGGCCTGTGGTTTGCCTTAGGGTGTCTTTTCCCTGGCTGTCTCCTGCTGCTATCCTGTCATCCAGCCTCACCACCTCATCCTCCTGTACCTCTGCCTCCTCTTCCTCAAAGTCTGGGATGTCTTCAAGCGTATTGTCATTGTCCTCCAAGCCAAGATCATCCCGGGAGCCCAGCATTTCATAGGCTGCAGGAGGCTCTTTGGAGGACAGCATTTCCACACTCTCTGACTGTGCTGCGCAGGATTCTCCAGTCAAATGCTCCAGGAGGGGGTCAGACGAGGTGTTCAGCGCCTCCAAGTGCAACGTGCAGCCCTCCGCCACCTCCCCAGAAGCAGCAAGCTCAGTCGAATCTGCAGCACCATCTCCTTGCACACAGTCATCTCCCAGGGCACTGCCAGCAGTGCGACAGCTCTGCTCCCCCTCGCTCAAACCTCTCTCCACCTCACTGCTGCTTTCTGGTGGAGCAGCACCCGGCCTGAGGAGAGGCACGGCAAACGCTTGCTGGTAGCCCTCCTCCCCCTGGGACTCCAGCTGGGCCAGCTTCGCCTCAGCCCGCTGCTCCTTGCTGGTGAGGGGGGAGCTGGCATCCACGCGCAGGGCTGCACCGAGCTCGTAGCCGAAGAGCGCCTCGGATGAGCTGATCTCCAGCTCCTTGCTGGCGTAGTTTTCCAGCCAGTCCTTGTCACCAGGTACGTAGCCGTGAATCTTGCGCTTGTGGAAGAAGAGGCTGGTGTTGCTGAAGGTACAGTAGGAGCAGAGGGCACAGCGAAACTCCTTCTGCTTGGTGTGCTTGCAGTTCTCATGGTTCAGCAGCGCCTGCTTGTACTTGGTCTGGTAGGTGCAGTACTGGCACTGGAAGACGGGCACCTGATAGTTCTGCGAGTGCTTCGCCTGCATGTGCTTCTGCAGCTCGTACTTGCGCTTGCAGGCGAAGCCGCACACCTCGCAGATGAGACTTTTGCCCTGGTGCCGCAGCTTGTGGCTGCTCAGCTGGTCGGCACGGTGGCACCGGTACGAGCACTGGTTGCACTGGTACCTGTGAGGAAAGTGGGACTGATCAGGCAGCGCAAGGAACTGGGGCAGGGGTACTGCTTGGTTAGCCAGATCTGACCTTTGCCATCTAGGCAGCTCTTACAACAGGCAATTCCTCCCTGCTGCAGCCCTTGGTGCTGCTGATGCTTTACATTCCCAGCCTGGGGACGGGAGGTAGCTTTCCTGAGGAACCCATACAGTGACCGCATCACCCCATGCACACACGCCACACCAGCAGCACTGGAGGCAGACTAGACCCAAAGGAGGTTATAATACTGAGGTAAAATCACGTTTTGGTAGAGGCTTGAACGTGCCCAAGCTGGCCCTGGCCCATGAACAATGGTGGAGCCCATGAACCTGAGCTGAGAGCTGCACTGATGTGGTAATAAACCTCCTCTGCAGCACAGACACACCAAAGGCAGCTTTCCCTCTGCAGCACCACACCGGCAACAACCTGCAAGCTCCAGGACTGCATTTTTTATGGGCCAGACAGAGCAAGATTTGGGGAACCCTGACTAGGCCAACAGAGCTGGGAGTCCTACCGGAGATCTCCAGTGTGCTTGCGCATGTGGACGTTCAAGTATTGCTTCCACTTGGTGATGTACCCGCACTCGGTGCACATGAAGTTCTTGTCATTGGAGTGGGTCAGCATGTGCTTGGACAGGTAGCTCACATCCCGGCACGTGAAGTCGCAGAGCTCACACTTGTGAGGTTTCTCTCCTACAGGCAACACAGGAACACCCTCAGCATGCCAGGTAAGGAAGCGCGGGCTGCCTCCCCCAGAGGGAAACCAGCTCAGCAGGAGCTGCTGGTAACAGCAGGGACGGGGGCATGCCACGACTTCAGCCAAGCGACACTAGGGTGGCAGAGCTGGTGACGGGAACCGGGAGCCCTGACCCAGCCCTCCCTGCCCACCCGGAGCTGGTAGAGGACCCCTCCCATCCCAGCCTGGCTCTCAGGACCCCCACAGCAGACACCCACCGGTGTGCAGCAGTGTGTGCCGGATAAGCACCCTCTTGTGCGCAGTGGCGAAGGCACACTCGGTGCACTTGTGGATCTTCTCGTTGGCATGCATCTTGCCCACGTGGTCATGAAACTCCACGGGGTTGAAAGTGGCGTAGGGGCAGAAGCTGCACTGGAGCTGCTCGCTGCCCGGGTGCCCCTGCTTCTTGTGCTTGCGGAAAACGTGCTTGTTGGAGCAGATGAAGTCGCACTGCTGGCAGTGGAAGGCATAGTGGGTTTTTCGGTGAGCCTCCATGGCCTCAGCCGTGCCGAAGAGCAGTGAGCAGGCATGGTACTTGCACTCCACTGCCTTGATGCCATGAGCATCCTTGAGGTGACGGACAAACTCCTTCCGGTCCTCTGCGCAGTAGTTGCAGCCCCCCTGGAAGCAGCTCAGCCTCTTGGGCTCGGCTTTGTGAGTCTTCAAGTGCTCTTTGAGGGCCTGGCTGAGCTGAAACTTCTCCTCGCAGACGGGGCAGGAGTAGACATCAGAGTAGAAGTTGGAGATGTCCTCGTGCATGCTGGCCATGTGGCGGTTGACGGCGTTCTTCTCCACTGAGCTGTAGTGGCAGAGTGGGCAGCGGTGGGCCTTCTCGCCGGTCTCCCGCATCATGTGGATTTTCAGCTTGCTTTTGCTGGTGAAGTACTTGTGGCAGTTGGGGCACTGCAGGCTGGGGTCGGGGAAGTGCAAGTGGAGGTGCTCTACCAGGTGCGTCCGCTTCTTGAAGCACCGCTTGCACTCGGGGCACATGTGGGTTTTGTAGAGGTACTCAGAGCCCTCTGCGACATCCCCTGTGAGAGCGGAGTTGGGCGAGTAGTCAGCAGGGAAGAGAGAGAGCAGAAGAGCACAGGCAGATGTTCTCTCCCCAATCCAGCTGTGCCAGGGTGAGGGCTTATCATATACGCAGTCACACAGCAGCCATCTACTTGGCAGGACTGTCCCCACCCCACCCCAAGCCACTAGCATGTTTCCGGTGGGCTCTTTCCAGCTCAACACTGGCAAAGATGATCCAGCGCAGCCTAAGTCAGGCCTGCCCACGCACCCTCGCTCCCCAGAGCCAGGTAGACTTTTGCCTGCTTTTGTCTGAGCCTGGCAGTGGCTGAGGATGAGCAATAGAAGAAGGACACGTTTGCCTGGGCAGAGGAGGGAGAAAGAGTGCACTGGTCCATGCAGGACACACGAGGCTGCTGGATAGCACAAGACTCCTGCGTCCCACCAGCCTGGCCCATCTTTCATCGCCAGTCTCAAGGCTAAGCTGCTTGTTCATAAATCAAGGCCAAGCAGCTCCCGGTACGGCCCCATGGTGCCCCACATCCTACCTTTGAAGTGCTGTGCCCGTGGCATCCTGGCTTTCTCGGGAGCTGCCTTCCTGTCCTCTTTGGCCTCACCTTCGCAGGGGCTCTCACCATTCTCCTCCAGCAACTTGTCCTCGCCACTGTCTGAGCCGTCTTCTCCAGCTGAGACTTTCTGTCCCTTCAAGGAGCCCTCCCCGGTGCCTGTGGGCTTTGTCGGCCTGGCTTCTGCTGCGGTGGCCTCCCAGCCAGGCTGGCAATTCCCTGCCTCCTCCTGCCCTTCTGCTGGTCCTTCAGTAGGGAAAGAGAGAAAGCATCACACTCCAGACAAGAGGGAGCCAGCCCCGTCACCCACACTTATGCAACAAACCTCCTGGCTGAGATGGGAGACACAAACCATGCTGCAGGAAGGAAAGCTGCAGAGAGCCACCAGCGTGTGGGGCTCCCTGGCCCTCTGGCAGCACAGCCTCACCCTCCACTCCTCCCAGTTGTAACTGGGACACATGGACACAACCGGCCTCTGCAGCACCCACAGGCCCCGACCCCCTCCACCCAGCTATACCCGATGGCAGGACGCAGCGCTGCTCAAGGCTGTGGGGGGCCAAGCCAGGGGAGCTGCCCGTTCTGGGCATCTTGGTGGGGGGCTCTGTGGCGTGGCCTTTCCTGTGCTGCCAGAAGAGTTTGGCATTGGCCGTGACAAAATCACAGTGGCCGCAGTGGAAGGGGAAGTGGGTGCGGTGGTGCTGCTCCATGGCCGGGCGGCTGGGGAAGAGCAGAGGGCAGGCACGGTAGGCGCAGGACAAAGGAGAGGCTCCATGCAGGCGGCGCAGGTGGCTGCGCAGTTGTTTGCGGTCCTCTGTGACGAAGTGGCAGCCTTTCTCAGGGCAGGACAGGGCTCCTGGCGGAGCGCGGTGGGTCTTGAAGTGCTCCTTGAGTTCCCCGGGCTGCGCAAACGCTTCCTGGCAGATGGGACACAGCAGGTGCTCGGGAGCAGAGTCCTCCTGTGTGGCAGCTCCAGGCAGCTCCAAGCCCCTCGGCTCGCTCTGGCCCTTGCTGGTGGGTGCTGACATCACCCCAGGGAGCTCCAGGTGCCCTGGGGGGGCCAGCACCAGGCACTGGTGCTGGGACAGCAGGGAGGCCTCTGGGAAGCTCTGGCCGCATCTCTCGCAAAAATACAGCTCCACCACTTTGACCAGCACTTCTGCAGAAAGAAGTGAGCGTTAAAAAGGACTTTTGCCAGGCCCAGAGCATGGGACTTGCAGTTCAGTTCCAGCTCTGGACAAGGAGGATAAACCCCTGTTGCCATAAATTACAGTGAATTACAGATCCACAGTCCTTCCCCTGCCTGGGGTATCCCAGGACACCTCCCATAAGAGAGGGGACACCACCACCTGGGTGACCATGATGACAAGATCTGTCCCTTAGGGTCAGCTAGGCCCCGTTTCTAGCAGGATGCCCCCACACTAGACCTGGGTGAGAAGCATGCTGGGCGTGGCAGCCCGGGGTGCAGATCTCTGGCTGGTCCCTACTGACAGCCCGGAGGGACCCCCTCACCCAGCCTGAGGCTCCCACAGCCACCCCTCCCCACCTGCACACCCAGCTTGTGCCAGGTCTGCACAGAATGGTGGCACCAGACTCATGGCACACACAGGGTCACAGACACAAAGGCGCTGCAGTCCCCCCAGGGTGCCAGCTGGAGGGGACAGCCGCCCTGGCCAGACCTCTCTCCTTCTGCTGAGGGCCAAGGGGCCCATGCTGCCCTCCCCACACCCTGTACCTGTGGCACTGGCTGCGTTGCTCAGTGTCACGTTGCCAGCCACAGCTTCGATGAATATTTCCATGTTGCTTCCTTCAGCATGAGCCCCTTCCCCAGGCATTGACGCCTCTGCCAGCAGCAAGTCCTGGCTGGCAGTCAGTGGGGGTGTCCCAGCCAGGCTGGCGCTGGCTGCACCGGGGCTTCCCACAGCTCCTGCCTCTCCTGCTGCGGGCAGGAGCAGCTCCGAGCACAGGGCCTCCATTTCCCTGCCAGCAGCCTCAGACACAGCCACTTCTGCACTCATTGCCACCAGGCACCGGCTTGGTGTGGGCAGGAGGGCCTCTTGCTCTGAAACAGAAGAAAGTACTTTAAGTGAGGGAGAACCCAGAAGCCCAGGGGTCCTACAAAATTTTGAAGGGCAGCCTGCAGAGCCAGTCCCCAAGCAGGGGTATGATCGAGGGTATCTCAACACCGGCTCCCTTCTGCCGTGCTGCTGGCAAAACCCACTGCCACGGGAGAGAGGGGGGCGTGAGGACCCCCGTACCCTCCCCAAAGCCACCCGGGGGGCTCTCCCTGAGCCCAACAGCCAGGACCTGCTCCCCGGGCCCAGGTGGGCCCAGACCCGCGCTCAGCCCCCCGGGCCGGCCCAAGCCCGAACCCAACCCCCAGCCTCGGGCCCAGCCCCCCGCGGGAAGGTGCCTACCGCCAGCTCCCGCACGGCCGGGACGTCCCGGCCCCCTCGCACCGCAGCCCCGGCCTGTCCCCGTCACCCCGGGCCGGGGGCTCAAAGCGGGCCCCGGTACCCCCACCTCCGGCCCCGGCACATCTCGGGGGGGAGAGAGCGCCGCCCTTTGTGCAGCTCCCGCGGCCGCTCCGCCCCGCCCGGCCCCGCCGCCCGCCCCGGCCCCGCTCGACGGTGCGAACCGGCAGCCGGGCGGAAGCGGCGCCGGGCGGAAGCGAGGGGCGGGGCCGGAGAGAGCGGCGCGGCGCGGCGGTGAGGGGCGGCGGGGCGCAGGCCGGTACCGGCGGGAGGGGGGCTCGGTCTGTGCTGTGGGGAAGGCTGAGGCTGGGGCTGGGTCTCCCGCAGGGGCCGGTGAGCTCCTGCCGCAGGGCCGAGGCTGGGGGAAGGCCCCGCTGCGGGGCAGGGGCCTCGGGGCCGGGAAGGAGCCTGGCTGCGGGGTCGGGCCCACGGCGGCGGGCGGTGGGGTCCTGCTTGCGGGAGCGGAGGACGGCCGTGTGTCGGTCTCTGTTTGTCGGAGGGGGGCCTCCTCTCGTGCCCTGTGTGCGACAGACCCCCGTTGCGGGAGCTGGAGGAGCGCCAGCCCCCAAAGCGTGCGGCCGGTGCCCTTCGTGGAGACATGGGTCGTGCTCCCATTGCCAGCAGCAAAGAACTGGCTCAGCCTGGGGGTGCACTTCAGCTTTTTTCAAACAATAAACCTTAAATGGTAGCAGTGCTCGTGAGTTCCAGCTGTTTGAAGAATAAAACCACCTATGACTCTGGGCGAAGGAGCAACAGGTGCTCCTGTGCTTGCTTGAGAGCCTCCAGCTGCTGGCCCCCTCCTGCCTGTCTCAGAGGCTGCAGAGAGGGAGGAGGCTCCTGCGACCAGCAGCTGTCTGAACCCCTGGTAGCAAGAGAAGCACGGATATGGGGGATCTAAATGTGCCAGGCTGCCTTTCGCCCTGAGCCCAGGCCATGATAAAGGCCAGGGAGCTGCAGGCAATCCACCGTGTCACCCGCTGCCATTCAGTCTTCTTTCTACACAGGTTTATTTCCGGAGCGCAGAGACGATGCTGTGGAAAGGAGCCACTTAACCTCCCACAATGCCCTTTTCTGACTTCATCTTAGCACTGAAGGACAATCCGTACTTCGGGGCTGGGTTTGGCCTCGTTGGGGTGGGCACAGCCCTGGCGTTAGCCCGGAAAGGGGCCCAGTTTGGGATGGTGGCTTTCAGGCGCCATTATATGATCACCTTGGAGGTGCCCAGCAAGGATAAGAGCTACTACTGGCTGCTGAACTGGATCTGCCACCATGCCAAGCACACACAGCACCTTAGTGTCGAGACATCATATCTGCAGCATGAAAGCGGGCGCGTCAGCACCAAGTTTGACTTTGTCCCCAGCCCTGGGAACCATTTCATCTGGTAAGGATGGACGGGGGAAAGCAGTCTGGAAATTGACCCTCATTTTGGCAAGGAAACTTCAACCTGGGAGGCCCGTGGAGACAGCAGAGAGGATGCTGCCTCTTCCTTGGGTCCTTGGGATTAGGGCAGGAGGCTGAGAGTAGTGAGAGAAGTCTGTATTCACCAGTGTGAAGTGATTTCTTTACCCGAGATGTGTGTTTTCCCCTTGACGCACGACCCTGGCTAGGCTCCGCTGAGTGGTGCTGGATCACCGTCCCCCAACTCCATCTTCCTGCCTCAGGTATCGCAGGAAGTGGATTCGCATTGAGCGCAACCGGGAGAAGCAGATGATTGACCTGCACACGGGGACACCCTGGGAGTCTGTCACCTTCACTGCGCTGGGCACCAACCGGGAGATCTTCTTCAATATCCTCCAGGAAGGTCTGTAGGGGAGCTGTCTGGGGTCCTTCTGGGAACGGCCTGCTCCCTGGGGATGCCCAGGGCTTCACGGGAATTGTTTTCCCTGACAGTTGTCCCTTCTGCCTCTCTCTGCAGCCCGGGAGCTGGCACTGCAGCAGCAGGAGGGGAGGACGATCATGTACACAGCCATGGGAGCAGAGTGGCGGCAGTTCGGCTTCCCCCGCCGCCGCCGGCCTCTCAGCTCAGTGGTGCTGGAGGAAGGTGTGTCGGAGAGGCTGGTCCAGGACGTGAAGGAGTTCATCGACAACCCCAAGTGGTACAGTGAGAGAGGCAAGGCTCCGGCATGGTGTCCTCTGTACCATACCCTGCGTGGCTCCTTACCTCACTGCAGCCATGGCTGCGGGGCACCGCCTCGAGCACATCCCACAAATGAGCAGTGAGCTCAGGTGCTGAGGTCAGGCCTGGGCCTGCAGAGGGACAAACTCCCCTTGGTTCAATCCAATCCTGGAAACCACGATAAGTCACGGAGTTCATTGCTCCTGTGATGCTGGTGTGGGGGGGGGCAGGAAGCTTGTGGTCTTCTCTGGAGACAGCTGCAGAGAAACTTTGTCCTGCTGCTTGCCTTCCTCTGGTGTAGCCCCACAGCTCTGGGGGAGAGAGCTCAGAGCAGCCCGGCTGGTTCCTGAAAGGACACTGTCTTCCTAGGGATCCCCTACCGAAGAGGCTACCTGCTGTACGGTCCCCCTGGCTGTGGGAAAAGCAGCTTCATGTGAGTATTGCCAGCTGGCTAATGGCAGTTTTCTTGTGAACTGCCTGCTCTGGGATGCAGCAGTCTCTGGTGAAAGGGTGTGGACGGGTTTGCGTTTGAAAGGTAGGAGCGGACTGTGTCTCCGGCGTGGTGTCAGCGTTCACGTTGCTGGCACTGTGATGGGAGAGGGTGATGACCCCTCTGTGCCCTTGCTTTGCAGTGGGCTGAGCAGGGGCTCCCACCCACCCCCCGTATCTGAGCCTCACCAGGGAAGGATGTCTCTGCCCTCTCCTCTGCTGCTGGGCAGGGAGATCCAGTTCTTCCTCTGCTCTTGGGCTTTCTTGCTGTGATTTACCCCTGCGGTTTCTGTCCTTCCCAGCACAGCCCTGGCTGGGGAGCTGCAGTACAGTATCTGCCTGCTGAGCCTCAGCGACCGCAGCCTCTCTGATGACCGGCTGAACCACCTTCTGAGCGTGGCGCCACAGCAGAGCATCATCCTGCTGGAGGACGTGGACGCTGCCTTTGTCAGCCGAGACCTCGCTGCTGAGAGTGAGCCGTGCCCCCGTTCCCGGGCCGGTGGCGGGAGGGAGGTTTGCCAGCCATGCTAGGGAAAGGTTTGGACGCTGGGCTGCTCTGCTGCAGCAGCAGAGACCAGGAGCAGGCAGCTCTCTGGGGCCTCAGGGCCTAAGCTGGATGTTGCCCAGTTTTGGCTAGGCCAAAGACAGTTCTGCCCAGCTATTTGCAGCATGAGGGAGGGGGTAGCTTTCCCCCTCATTCTCCTTTTGGGTTCGCAGGGGTGCAGGTGGGCAGGGGAGGTGAATGCGCTGCCAGCCAGGGAGAGGCAGTGAGTCAGCCTCAGAGCAAGGAGAGAGCGGGGAGTCTGGCTTAAGCCTCAGGTGATAGGGGGGTGGCCCACAAGACTGCATGGGTTTAGTGACCAACGGATATGATCTCGGACATCTGTGTCCCCAGACCCGGCTGTGTACCAAGGCATGGGGCGCCTGACCTTCAGCGGCCTCCTCAATGCGCTGGACGGTGTGGCCTCCACAGAGGCCAGGATTGTCTTCATGACCACCAACTACGTGGACAGGTCAGAGCTGCCCTCTGGGAGGGAACAGGGAGGGTGGCACGGGAAAACCTTGCTCCCTTTTGATGACCTTTATGGAGGGCTGTTTGCATCCTCCAGCGTGAGGACTGAGGGTTCCGTTTTCCCAAATCCTGTCTTGGGATGCAAATCCCTTGATTGCTAATCGGGATCCCTTTTGCTGGAACCTCATGCTTCCTTGCTCTTCAGACCTTCAGAAGGAGGTACCAGCTTCCTGCTCACAGGGATCTGTGGATCTTGGGGCTGTGACACACACAGCCCGTTGGGTTGGCAGGATGCAGCCTGGGCTCACGGCGCCTGGCCAGACGCTGCCCCGTGGCAGGCTTGGCTCACTCCAGACCGAGCTGGCCTAGAAGGTTGTTCAGGGGTTGCTCATGGGACAGAGATGGGCAGAGCCGTTTCCCAGGGCATGCTTGTCCTCTGGAGCTGGCCCCTTCCGAGCTCTTCCACTTCTTTTGGATTGATTTCTCCCCCCAAACCCCAGGGACTCTTCCCCACCTTTACCATCTCACAGTGCAGAGCACCTTGCAGATAGGACGCTGGCACTGCTAGCCTGGAGGGGGGCTTCCTGCAGGACTCACCCTGCAGAGAGACTTTCGTGGGGTTTTCAAGGCACCCCTGTGTCTCCCGACAGGCTGGACCCAGCCCTGGTGCGTCCCGGCCGCGTGGATCTCAAGCAGTACGTGGGCCACTGCTCCCGCTGGCAGCTTGCCTGCATGTTCCAGCGCTTCTACCCCGAGCAGCCCCTGGCTGCGGCCGAGCGGTTTGCGGAGCAGGCGTTGGCGGTCTCCAAGCAGATCAGCGCTGCCCAGGTGCAAGGCCACTTCATGCTCTACAAGACGGACCCTGAGGGAGCCATTTCAAACATCCGCTCCATCCTGCTGTGACCAAGGGCCAGCCTTCCCCTGACATGCTGAGAGGACTGAGACAAAGATGTGACCATCCTGGGGACGCCGTGGAGCTGCCCAGCCACGCAGGCCAGCTCTCTGTTCACCTCTGCCTCTCCAAGGCCTTGTCTTTTTATTGAAACACGTGGAGAGCCAGAGCTGCCGGCCTTGCAGCAGTGAGGGCATTGGCTCTTGCTGCTCCCCAAACTCGGGTGCTACTGCACTGTCCCTGCTCACCAGTGTGTTCCTCATGCTGGGATTGCTGTAAGCTGCCAAGGCTCCTGGATGTGAATCCCCTTCCTTGTGGGGCAGCCTGGGGGTGCCCCAGAAGGGCGTTTCCCTGCAGCGAGACATTGGGGTGCTGCACTGGTAAAGAGCTGCTGGTCTTTGAAATGACAACGGTCTTCACTGGTTTGTGAGTTTCCTCTGTATGTGCACAACACGACTCCTGGCTCTCTGGTCCCTTTGCCTGTTAGTTGCCCCACTATGCAGCTACTGGTCCAGAGCCCCCCTGACCAGGACCTAGCACGGCCAGTACTGCAAATCCAGAGTATTTCAGAAAAAAAAGCAGCTGCCAAGAGACAGCTCGTTGTCCCTTGGGCTGCAGGCTGGTGCCACAGCTCCTACTCTGCTGGGTTGTGATGCCAAGTTGCAGATCTGCTTGGACATTGTTCCTGGGTGGGCAGAGGAGCTGTGGGGCCCTGGAGCTACTGCAGGCCTGCGTCTTGGGGCAGATGAGAGGCTTTGGCTGGTTATGGCATATCTTCCCAAAAGCTTGATGTTAACCTCAGCGTGAATTTCTGCAGCCAGGCCAGCCCAGTGCAAGGTGCAGAAATTCCTGCATGGCTGAAGGAGGGATCTGGCCTGCTCCTGGCAGTTTTGCAGCCTTTTCCTTGTTGCTGGACTTCCTTCCTGCCAGGAATAAAATTCCTGGATAGGCTGGTAGAGCCACTGGTGCCTGAAATACAACTGAGAAGCAGGCAGGTTCTATGTCTCCTTCCCAATGCCATGGAGCCAGCGGCCAGGTGTGCACGCTGACCCACAGAACGAGCCAGCCAGAGCCTCCCCCCTCCCCAGTCCCTGTTTCACAGTCCCTAAATCAGCTTCCCCAGAGCCAGCCCCATGTTCGTGTCCTTGCTTTGGGGGCTGCATCACCTTGGTGGGGCTGGGGAAAGCTGGTTCCAGGCCAAACTCAAACTGACCGGTCGCTGCTCAGCCCTCCTGTTGGCTCTGCCCTGCGGTGCCAAGGGCAAAGCTGAGTGCACACAGGGATACGAAGGGGCCCAGCCGACGCCACCCAGCTGAATTTCAGCACAAACAGGCTCTGCTTTGATGCAACCCCAGACTTGCACAAATGTTTCTGCAAGTGAAGGGTTTGTCCTGTGGCCACGGTGCGTGGGGGTGCCCTCTAATGACTCAGGATGGCTCCCAGAGCAGGGTGCTGCCATTGGCATCTCAAACTCTGTGCTTGGCCATCCCACGGCAGCTGACTGCTGGGGACCAGCCCCTTCCCTCAAAGCTGGGGGTCAAAACTGGCCCCTGAGTGACCGATGAACGCCTCACAGCAGTTTGGGAGGATGGGGGAGAGCCAGACCGGCCCAATGCCACCCCATGAAAGCCCAGGCAACATCTCTCACTCTGCTTGCTTTTAATAATGTTAATGCTACAGACGCCACCAGTGCCCTTGTGCCCAGCCCGAGCGCTTTGGCCAGTCACGCCTCACACCAGCCCTGGGAGGTAGGTGGGTGACAGAGGCAGAACCAAGCAAGGACCCCAGGGCAGGATGCAGGCTCCATTCCTCCCCTCCCACCTTCGTGTTTCTTTCAGGACATGGTCAAACGCCCTTCTTAGAGTACAACAATTTCACAAGTGAAGGCAGGAGGCAGCGGAACAAGCACCTAGGCCAGATAAAGTTCATGCCTTTTCACCCAAGCGTGGACAGGCCATTCACCCAGAAACCAGCTGGAACAAGGACAGAGCAAGCACTGAAGAAAGTTAAGGGCTGTCTTCAGGCAGCCCTTGTCCCCAGCAGGACACAATGTCTGGTTCTCAGATCCCCAAGCCCAGGACAGGTAGTAAGGTCTCAGAGCAAGGAGGGGAAAAAAAATATAATGCTTTGAAAATATCAGAGTTGAAAATAGGCCAATGTTGGAAATTTAAGCACAAAAGGTTCTTGGACAGCAGGCTAAACCAATCCCTTCAGGAAAAGGCCAGGCATGGAGACAGCAGGCCAGCAGGTGAGGGCCCATTCAAGGGAGCTTTTGTGCACCCTTCCTGTGGTAAAGGATCAGCCAGGAAGATGCAGCACAAATGCCCTCCCAGCCAGCATGCAGCCCTTGGTTTCCTAAGGATCTTGCTCAAAGCTCTGGCAAGTCCACTGCAGCATGGCCATTTTTGTACTCAGCAGGAGGAGGAAGACAGTAACAACCCACGTGTGGTGAAAAGAGAGGTGGGGGCACAAGGCACAAACAAGTGTGATGGAATCAGTACTGTCTGGGTCAGCCAGACAGCTTACACCGAGGCAGGCAAAGCAGGGACTGGGGAGTCCTGACTCCCAGGAGTGCCAGGGGAAGGTCTCTACCCCAGCCCCGGGTGCAGGGAACACGGAGGGGAGTAAGCAAGACCAGGGATCAACACCTTTGCTCCAAACAGCAAAGAACAGGAGCGATAGGGCAGAGAAAATGAAGGGAGCAGGCTCTGGAGAAGATCCAATGAATTAATTTAATAGCAGCGTCCCACTTCAGAGGCTTGGGATCACCTGTCACAGCACTGGAGTGGGGCACTTTAAATCTGTGAAGCAGCAGCAGAAGGAACTGCACCAAGTTAGTTTAAACAGCAAATCCTCATTTCTTTGAGGTAAGATCAGCTTGAAGATGAAAGGAGGGTAAGAGTATCCAAAGTACTGGGGCAGGTCTTCACTCTGGGCTGGCAGAAGCCCCAAGAGACAGCCTGTCCTCAGAGGGGGATCCCAACAGATACAGGTTACAGAGCAGAGTGCTCTTCCCAGGTCTATCCCATCAGCTTCTGCCTGCACAAGAGCAGCTGAAGGACTGGGCATGAGCTCCAACTAAATTCAGGCTTCTTGGGGGAGCAGAAGCCAACCCAAAGCCTCAGCCACCAGACAGCCCTGACCTGCCAATGCGTTGACATAAGCTTAGTTTAGCTCTCCTGGCTGGGACTGGGAAGTGTCCTGTTGTAAAAGGACTGGCCTGGCCGAGCCCATCAGCTCAACAGTGGTCAGGGCTGCAGGAGCAATGTTGTCTCCAAGAGACAGGGACAGCAGTTGAGAAGAAGCTCTGAGAGGCACAGAGGGACACAGCAATTTGAGCTCCAGGCTGCTGCCCTGGCACAGCCTCCTCATTTGGCACCACCATGGCTCTGCTGGGATGCTGGCTTCCAGGGAAGGTCCTGCCACCGCTCTGGCTCTGCTGTGGCACCGTGCTGGGCTCAGCCCATTTGCTCTGTAGGTGTGCACGTTTCTTGGCAGCTCACATACAGGAACAATGGCTGCAGATCTCTGGTCAAGGCTTCCTCTGCCTCCTGGGTCTTCCGAGACCAAGGCTGACATGATCTGTCAGGAGTCAGCTTCTCCAGTGCTGGTGACAGCCAGTTGCTCACGCCAGGATGCTTCACTCCGCGCACACCCCTGAGACACTGCCTGTCCCAAGCTGCGCCGCATGTCAACTGCCTCCTTCCTCCCAAGGGGTAGGGTGTCCGCTTGCTACTGCTCCACCAAACCTTCACTGTTCTCCCCAAAAACACCCCTTCCCTTCCCAGCCCATCCCCTCACTACTCCTGCTAGGAGCCACTCTCCTTCTCAAGGAGATGGGCTTCTCGACGTCCACTGGGCCTGAACACCCCTCGCCCTCTTGGCGCTCTAGGGTAGGAACCACGCTCCTGGACCCTGGTCCTCTCCCACCTCCCGCAATCCCAGGGCCTGTGGTGGCCCTGCCAGCTGGGAGCTGCTCTGTGGTCGCTACGGTTGAAGGCCAGGTTTTCCTTCTCCCTGCCTCGGGCCTCAGCCACCTCCTCTGGGGCCCATCTCTCCACATCATGGTGCTCCTCTTTCAAGTCCACTACTTCTGTTACTGGTGAGGAGTCTTCAGGGCACAACTCCTTTCTTTCCACCAAGGCAGCAGCCCTGCTTCTGCTGTGAGGCTTTGGAAATTCCTGGCTCTGCCTCCCACCAGGTCTCCGCTCCGGTCTCCTGCTGAAGCCCCTGGGCCCCCTGGAGCCGTGGAGTGGATTACAGGCTTCCTCTGCCGGTTCCTGCAAGCCACTGCACGACTGCCTGCCCTGGCCCCTGGGGCTTGGCCTCTCCCCTCTGTGCCTCTCCCTCTTGCTCTGCTGCTCTCTGGGCAGAGCAGGCCTTTCGGGCCGTCCGGGTTCTGCCCTGGCCTCCGGTGCCCCGGCCGGCGCTGGAGCCGAGGCTTGGCTGGGTGGCTGGGGCACATCCACAGCGCTGGCACTCACCGGCAGCTCAGAGGTAGCGGCTGCTTGGCCTGGATCAACAGTAGCTGGAGGCTGAAAGAAAGAAGCCACCAGTGAAGAAGGGGACAGGGGACTCCCACAGCAGATGACAGAGCTCGATCCTGCAGTGCAGGGCCCCCCTCACCAGCTCTCTGCCCCCAGTGCCATACCGCCTGCAGGCTGATGAAGTAACGGTTCCTCTCTGCTTCGGGGTCAATGATGCCCCCTTTCTCTTGCTGTCTCTTGAAAATTAAGCGCAGTTCTTCCTGGTGCTGCAGTGTCTTGGCGTCTGGCCTGTATGGCTCCTGAGTGGGAGAAAGCAAGGGAGGGTCAGAGCACGGCTAGGCAGCTGGCAGTGCTAAGAGCTACTCCCCAAACCCTCTGATCGCACAGTGCTCAGGCAACCTGCTTCCCTTTGCCACATTTGACCAGACCTATAAATGCACGTGGAATCCACAGAGAGAGGTGGAGCATGCCAACACAGACCCGCTGTTCCCGCAGTGACTGCCTTGGGACGTCCTGCCACGGGGCAAGATGCAGAGCAGCCGCACTCAGGCCACTCTCCTGACCCTGGGTATATCCCAGTGAGTATGGGGACATGCCCCGTGGCAGATCACCTCTCCCCCAGCACATCTGCTCCAGACTCGGGGCTATACAGCTAAACCTGCTCTTTGTGGACCCACCAAAGAGTCAGGAGGCACCCTGCTAGGTTTTGTGAACTGCCCTTTGGATGGGCCATCTAGGAGGACCCGAGAGCCCTTACAATGTCACAGCTGAAGGTACCCAGCAAGTGGGCACAGCTGGGCAGGCGACTCCCCATCTCTTACCAGCGGGTGCTGAGGGGGCGGCGCTGCCTTCAGAGCACAGAGATCGTAGACCAGGGTCTCCCGGCAGACAGGGCACTGCACACCGACTTCCTGCAGGGAGGCAAGAGGCGATACCAAACCCCAGCCATGACCCAGCTCACTTGCTGCTGGATAGCCCCAGCCTGGAAGCGGAACAGGGTGGCCTTCTTCACTCTTCTGCCAGGGCAGGAAAGCCCAGGGGGGTTCCAGGAGCATGAAAGCAGCCTGGTGTCTCAATGGCTGCTATGGAAGGTGTCTCCACCATGAGGCACACTGGGATTTGTGCTCCAGTGGCTGATTGCTGTACGTACGGCTTCAGTCCTCCTTAGCCTAGGATCTATTTTTCTCCACCCTGAAGTGAAGCATGTCATCTAGGCAGCACCTCTTTAAAAGGGTTTTGCAGGAAGGAGCCTTTGACTTGTTTCACACTCAATTGTGCTGTTTGCTCTTGGCTGACAATTGTTTCAACACCTCTTCAGGCAGGTTTTATCATCCCAGAACACTGGTGATCATGTTTATCCCGCTGCAAACCCCTGCAGTTCAAGGACTAGGGAAGGAGCTCTCTCTTCTAACTTCTGTGGTTCCAGAAGTCTAAAAATGCAACTCCTCTGCCCCCTCACACAGCAGGGACTGACCCAGAGATCCAATAAACCAACTGCTAAAGTACTAAAAGCTCCTGGGGTAATTTTGATTGGAGAGGGCCCTTGAAGATCCCTTGGTCTGATCTCTGCTCTGATTCTCAGTGCAGGCATGACACTGACTGTGCTGCTGGGTGGAAGGAGCTCTCTCTTCTAACTTCTGTGGTTCCAGAAGTCTAAAAATGCAACTCCTCTGCCCCCTCACACAGCAGGGACTGACCCAGAGATCCAATAAACCAACTGCTAAAGTACTAAAAGCTCCTGGGGTAATTTTGATTGGAGAGGGCCCTTGAAGATCCCTTGGTCTGATCTCTGCTCTGATTCTCAGTGCAGGCATGACACTGACTGTGCTGCTGGGTGAGGCCAGCCCTTGCTCCATGTCCCAAAGTGGGTGACAGAGACATTATGAGGGCCCATGAAGAGGGCGAGGGGAGAGAGCCCCGGGCCCGGTACCTGTTTGGGGGATGGCGTCAGATGCTGCTCCCTCTCCTCCTGCTGCATGAGGATCTCCTGCTCCATGTGCTGGGCATAGCGGGCCAGGCAGTGGGAGTGGAAGTAGTGGTAGCACTGGGTCTTTGTGAAGACTTCTCTCTCCTGTGGAGGAGAAAGGGCAGCTTTAGTGGGTTTCTGAGCACAGGGTTGTGTAGCCTCCCCAGCTAAGGTGGGTTTTCACTCCCCCGTCAGTGCTGGCAGAACTAGTGCTATTGCTGGCAGAGCCACATAACAACATCTGCTGGGCTTCACCTCTACTTCCTCAGCTCTTAGTAGGACACTGTTCCCTGTTCTGAGTGTGAGAAGCATTCCTAATGTCAGGACGCAAAGCTTTTGTGACTGATTTCTCTGCATGTGTTTCTGTGTAAGCAGCAATCTTCCCACCCGATGTGTTCTCCTTCCTAGGCAGGCACTGCCTCTCCTTGCAACCTGGAAAGGCAAGCTCCCCTGTCCCTGCAGACCTCAGCACCTACACAGATGCATTTCAGTCCCTCCTGACCACCTGCGTGCTGAACTCCAGGTGAGATCTGACCAACACAAGGAAGCTGAGACGCACCAGCAACTATCCCTAGACCCTACCCACTCCTTTGGATACATCACTCGCTGCCCCTGTGCCCTGTTTCTGTAGATGGTTATCTTCAGGCTGATGGGGAGAGTAGCGTATGTTGCCTTGGTTCATGCCCAGTAGGATCACCTACAGACCAGGGGGGCAGGGGACTGCTGAGGCACACCCCAATATCCCAAGCTTTGAGCCCCAGGCTCCCTGTTCTCTTCCCTCACTTCCCAGTCAGCTTGTGGGGCCAGGAGACACATCCCTACCTGGAATCCATACAGGCAGATCACACACTGGCCGTGAGGAATGTTGTTGTCAGTGAGAATTTCCTTCCCCTTCTGCAGAAGCATTAAAGCAAACATTTTATTTACTGGCCTGCCCATGGGCTCAGGGCTGTCCCACCCCTTGGGCAGTCAGGGACCAGTGTCTGTGGCTGGTCACCCCCAGTCTCTCCCAACTCTCACCTCAATCAGTTCATAGAGCACCTCTGTCCCCAGTCGGGCTTCAGCAACACTTCTGAGGGTCTGGGAAATCCTACAGCAAAGCAGCAGAAACACTTAAAAACAAATTTAGTCATACCTTTTCACTCTTTCATATACCTATCACCCCACCACAATGACAGGAAGAAGAAATAGAGGCCTTCAGGCTTTGCCCGCAGCGTGGGATGGGCACGTGTGCACACACATATTCATGTGCTCTCCCAGCTCCCCGCAAGACGGTGCACAGAAAGCCTCTGTCCTCAGAGCAGGTTTGCAAAGTTCCTCGGCTCGAGTTCACCCAGCACCCTTTGGTTTTGGTGAATCGCAGGCTTCGTTTATGTGACAGCAGCTCCTGAGCAGGTCTGCTGGGAGCCACATTACTCCCGTGCTGCCAGCAGGTACCAGGGTCTTTCTGCACGCACTCCGCTGCACCAAGGACAGGAGCACAAAGGCAACAGCGGGCTGTCCAAGGGCTTGGTTCAGTCCCACCTCTGTCAAAGCAGGACCAACAGCTTCCAAAGAGATTTAGATTACATTTCAGGGGGACCACAGGGCAACAACCCATCCAGAGGGTAGACTCCTTGGTGTCAAACTCAGCACCAGTGGCTCCCACTGGATTTAAAACAAGGTGATTTAGGGACCTGCATCCATCTGTTAACTGGACATGCGGAGCCATGTGAATTTCAGAGCAGGCTTTCCCACCAGTTCTGTCTCCCAGATCTCTGGAGAAAAGGATCGCCCTCTCCCTGCCCCCCCAACACTCACTTTTGAATTTGCTCATCTGACAGCCCCCGTGGGTTCCTGATCGAGATTTCCGGAGCTTTGTTGGGATACTAGGGAAAAAAAAAAAAAAAAAAAAAAAAAAGAAAACACCCCCAAG
>WHYT01017113.1:110444-153659 GCA_009806455.1 Tetrax tetrax
CCCCAAGCACAACAAGGAAGGCAGAGAGGCCCGGGGTGGGGGGGCGGCGGCCTACCTGGGGGGGCACGGAGAGCACCAGGGTGAAGCGGACGTACTGGGAGTCCTGGTCCTGGGCCGTGGCGGGGTGCAGGGTGATGCTGATCTCCCAGGGCTCCCACCTGCAGGGCAGGCCGAGGTGAGGGGCGGCGGCGCGGGGCCGGGCCGGGCCCGGGAGCGTTTGGGGGTCGGAATGCGGGGCGCAGTACGTACCTGCCGCGGCCCCGCGCCACCCGCAGCTCCTCCAGGTAGATGGACTCCAGCACCTCCACCTCCGGCGGCAGCGCCCTGCGGGGACCGGGCGGGGGTCAGGCGGGGACCGGGGGTGCGGGGCACCGAGACCGGTGCAAAAGGGGGTGGGGTGGGGGGTTACCACTCCGTCGCTTCGGCTTCTTCACCGGCCGCCGCCATCTTCCCACCCGCCCCGGAACCGGAACCGGAACCGCGGCCAGGGCGCACGCGCTGCGAGGGACCGGCCCTGTTGCTAGGCGACGGCGCGGCGGCGGCGGCGGCAGCGGCGGGCCCGGGGGTGGCCGGGCCGCGGCGGGGGCGAGGCGAAGGTAATCCCACCCGCGGGGCTGCGAGGGGGCTCGGCCACGGCCCGGGTCTCGTCCTGCCGTGGAGGAACGGAGGTGGGGCCGGCGGGTGGGGGCAGAGCACGGGGGACGCGGGGCTGGGAGGGGGCTCGGGCACGGCCCGGGTCTCGTGCCCTGGGGACCGGGGGTGGGGCCGGGGGGTGGGTGCCGGGCCCTGGGGACCGGGCCCTGGGTACCGGGCCCTGGGTGGAGTCCCGCGGGGAGGGCCCTTGGGGTTTGGGACCGCAGAGGGGGCAGCCCAGCCCGTGGCGCTGCCCGTCTCCATGGCAGCTGGGGTTGGTGCCCCATGGCAGCCGGTGGCGGAGGGTGAGAGGAGGGGAGAGAGGACGAAACGCTTCTCCTCACCGGCTGCTTTGCCTCGGCAGCTCGGCGGCCCCCTTCCCGAACGCCCGCGATGGAGAAGTACCACGTCCTGGAAATGATCGGCGAAGGCTCCTTCGGGCGTGTGTACAAGGGGCGCCGGAAACACAGCGCCCAGGTGAGGAGAGAGGTGGCAGGGGAGAGGGCTGGGTATGTGTTGTGTGGCACTGGGACTGACTTCTGGTGGCTGTTGGGTTCCCTCTGACTCCTGCCTGTTGATACAGGTCAGGGTGCTGCTAGCGCTCCTTACTGCCAGGGCACGCTGCTGGCTCGTGTTAGGCTGCTGTTCACCAGCATCTCTAGATTTTCTCCTAGGTTTCTGGAAGGCCTAGTTTTGTCTGCGCTCACTGATTAAATTTCTTTGCTTTAAACACCTGTGTGCAAAGTACTATGAACACCTGTATCGATGTACAAGGGCCTGCGGAGCCCCAGCTCCAAGGGATCTAGTGAACAAATGTCTTGTTTGGTGTGCTCAGATGGGTCCCAAAGGGTTAAATGTAGCGTCTGGGGGGGGGTGGGTGATCCTGGTCTGATCCCAGCTTTGCCTGCTTTGAAAGGTGGTGGCCTTGAAGTTCATCCCCAAGGTGGGGCGGTCTGAGAAGGAGCTGAAGAACCTGCAGCGGGAAATTGAGATCATGAGAGGCCTCCATCACCCCAACATCATCCACATGCTCGACAGCTTCGAGACCGACAAAGAGGTGAAGGGGACTACTCCAGGCAGATGCTTTTGCTTTCATGGGGCAGGGGAGCAAGGGCTGGCCCCTGCTGCTGTAGGGGACCTCTTTCTCGGGAGATGCTGGTGACACCCTCCTATTGCCTGGTCAGTGTTTTTCAGAGCCCTCCAGTCTGTGGTGTGTGGGGAGCCAGCACCTATCTGGGCTGTGTGGGCTGCGCTAGGTTATATGTAGAGCTGAAGGAGCTGGGTGGGAAGGGTGTGAAGCAAGAGGAGTGGTTTGGGATCACAGGTTGAGGGTGACTCTTCAGTCACATTGTCTCTTCAGACACTGACTTTTCACTGATTTAAACTCTCACGGAGAGTGTGATAAGAAAGGACTGAAGATGGTGCTGTGGGACATGGGGGTGTGAAATAAAGTAATTGGGCAGCAGATTCAAAACAAGCTCAAGGGAGTAATTCTGCTCCCTGGGCTTGGAAGTACCATTCTGGTCTTGTCCTGTCCTTCCCTCTTCCCCGGTTTCTGCTGACTGTCTGAGATAGGGGCGGTCACAAGGCCTCTGATAAGTGCCAGGCCCTTGCTACAGTGCAGCCACGGGGGCTCTTTCCCATCCCAGGTCCCAGCCCAGGCTGATGGGCTGTGCACGGTGACACCCCAGTGACTCCCTCACCAGTTTACTGCCTTGATCTGTCCTGGTCCCTGGGGCATGGTGGGGGTGCAGCTGGGTGAGTGCCTGATCCCACCATGTTGCTTTTCCCTCCAGGTGGTGGTGGTGACTGACTACGAAGAGGGGGAGCTCTTCCAGATCCTGGAGGACGATGGGAGTTTGCCCAAGAACCAGGTGACTGTCATGGCAGTGGCCACACAGTGTTTGCTGCAGGATGGAGAGAAAATGATTTGTCTGCCAGCAGGCAGCACATCTCTACTGTGGGCCAGGAGACATCAGCAGGATGAAGGTGTCTCTAGGGCTTTACCTAGCAGAGCTTCTGAAGGGGATGGAGAGTGGACCAAGTTGCACTAGGGGACAGCGGGGTCCAGCAGGAACCTTGCTTTCCCTGTTCCCTTTCCAAGAACCACAGCACAACGCTGCTGCCTTGGCCATCGGCCTACTTCAGGGAGCTGCTGGCCCGCAGCTGGGGTTGGTCCCTGCCCCAAACAGGGCACAGGCAGGAGTGGGGGTACTAGGGGTGCCAGTCTGTAAGGGATCCCATGGTTGTGCCAGTTGGTGGCACCATGGGACACAAGGTGACTCTCTCATGTGTCTCCAACAGGTCCAGACCATAGCTGCCCAACTGGTCTCTGCTCTCTATTACCTGCACTCCCACCGCATCCTGCACCGTGACATGAAACCCCAGAACATCCTGCTGGGCAAAGATGGCGTCGTCAAGCTCTGTGACTTCGGGTGGGTGCTGGGAGCCAGCTTGAAGGGACACTTGGCCTTGGGGCAGCAAACTGGTTTCCTGGGTGCTGTAGAGGAGGAGGAGGAGGCAGTGTGGAAGAGGGCCTGGAGACTGCATATTTAGAGGCTGAGCAGGGTTGGGGGATTTTGGACACCAGTGGGGAGAGGTGTTGGTAAACTCATAGGGTTCTCCCTGGGAGTTGCAATGGATGTTTTGGCCTGAACTGACCATCTGTGGTTTTCTCTGAGCAGGTTTGCCCGTGCCATGAGCATCCACACCATGGTGCTGACCTCCATCAAGGGCACTCCGCTGTACATGTCCCCTGAGCTGGTGGAGGATCAGCCGTACGACCACACGGCGGACCTGTGGTCTGTGGGCTGCATCCTGTACGAGCTGTTTGTGGGCACCCCTCCCTTCTACACCAGCAGCATCTTCGAGCTCGTCAGCCTCATCGTCAAGGACCCCGTCAAATGGCCCGCGACCATAAGCCCCGTCTTCAAGGTAATGGCAAAGGCCCCGTCTAGGGGATGAGATCCATGAATGTGGTAGCAGCTTTGTCCTCACGTGATGCACTATTGGGTCACTCTTGGGTTTTATGTCCCCTAGCAGGGATTTCAGAACATAGAGAAGGGATGAGAGCTGGACCTCTTGGGAGGGGAACCCTTATCACTGCTGTTCATAAGCTGAGAAACTGGGGCCAATAGCAGAGGAGTAGTTTACTGGGCTGGGCAGAGAAGTGTATTCCTGTCTGCCCTAAGCACTGGAGCCACTCCTTTCCCAGAGCCAGGCAGGGAACGCGGGTCTCCTGGGTGCCTTTGCTGGGGGAGACTGGTGGGTACACTGTGCTCATTGGAGGGTGCCGAGTGTGTGTTGGTGACCCTGGCACTGTGCTGCTCTGTAGAGCTTCCTGCAGGGACTACTAACGAAGGACCCTCGCCAGCGCCTATCGTGGCCGGAGCTACTTTCTCACCCCTTCGTTGCTGGACGGGTTACTGGTGAGTACCAGCTCTCTTTCCAGCGCTGGCCAGGTCCATTTCCTGGAGGCTGGGAGGACTACCTTGCCCTGCTATTTTTACTACCCTGGTCTTTGTCTCCCTTCTCTCAGCTTTCTCTAAGCACTGACCCTTAGCTCCTGCCCCTGGGCTTGCTCTGGGTCCCCTGGGATTCCCCTGGAGTCCCAGAGCTGATCACTCTCCCTATGTCCCAGAGGAGAGCTGCTGCTGAAGTTCTCCCCTCACCTCCCCAGTGATTGATGACACAGAAGAGCATGGGATCTCAAACCCTTTCACCACCAAGCTGTCCCCAGAGCTGCAGGCCCTGAAGGAGCAGCAAGCCCATTCCCTGGCCCCCAGGAGTGGCCAGTCCAGGATCCTAAGAAAGGCCCGGCAGAAGATGACTGAGGAGGCACAGAAAAAGGTGAAGGAAGGTGTGGGATTTCCCTGGCTGCTTCCCCTGGTCAGTGAAAAGGAGGGGCACTGAAATGGGACCTGGGGGGAAAGACATGGGT
This sequence comes from Tetrax tetrax, assembly GCA_009806455.1. NCBI lineage: Eukaryota > Metazoa > Chordata > Aves > Otidiformes > Otididae > Tetrax > Tetrax tetrax. The sequence continues at coordinate 115,018 of WHYT01017113.1, forward strand.
CAGGCTGGGGTGTTAGCCACTTGCAAGGCAGGATGTGGTGTTCTCAGAGTGGTGGGGTCTAGGGTATTCATCTGGCTGGCTGAATAACCCTGCCCTGACCAAAATTCTGTACCATCACCTAGGGGCAACTGAAAGCAGGTGATGCACCTACAGAGGATTGTGGCAAAGGGTGCCCAGGGCATAGGCTCAGAACAGCTCCGGGCAAGGCAGCCCTTGGGGACAGGGAGCCACCGACTGCCTCCAAAGAGAAGAACCTCAGTGTCCTGCAAGGAAAGAGCAGCACGGCGGAGTGGGATTTGGAGGAGCCTCCACTCAACCCACGGTGAGGGAGGGCTGAGGCTGGGACAGGAGGAAGAGGGGGGACGGCAGGGTCATTCACTGACTGCACTGTTTCCTTGGCCAGGGAGCACAGCATCACTCAAGACTACGAGCGGGAGTTTCCTGGAGCAGGGACCCCTCCAAAGCCTGGTGCTGGCAGGGCAGAGCCCCGGGGCAGGCGCAGCATCGAGACTGTGGACCTGGAGAGTGAGGTAAGATGGTGTCTTGTGGTGAGGACAGCAGGGCCCAGTTGCCAGTGGCTGATACAGAGACCCTGGGGCAGGCAGGGTCTGTGGTACAGTCCTCTCCTCCATGGCTAGGAGCTGGAGAGCGATGAGGAGTGGCAGCACCTGATCGAAGCCACTGAGCCCTCGGCCATGCAGCTGATCACGCCGCTGAGCCTCCTGAGGGACCCGGCCTTCCTGCACCGTGTCCAGGCCCGCCTGGCAGACTCTGCTCAACAGGTGAGTGATGGCTGGCCCAGGCAACTACGACTGGGGACATGGATGTCTTTATTCTTCCCCAGGATTGGATCAAGTTGGAAGAGTCCTCAGTTGAGCCAGCAAGGGAAATTCTCTGCTTCTCCAGCAGCTGGAGCTGTCTCATACACTGAGCTTGCCATCTGCTCCCCTGCTATTCTCTGCATGAAGAGGTGGAGGGCTACCCCATGGCTGGTATAAGGCCAAAACCACTGCTGATCACCATCTCTTCTGACTTCTCTATGTCCAGGTGCTGGAAGGGATGCTGGAGGGAGCCTCTCGTCTCCGCCCTGTGCTGCGCGTTGTGGGCAACCTCCTGGCTACTCGGTGTGACTCTGAGCTGCTGGACCACTTCTGCCGAGAGCTGAACGTGCCTCTGTCCCTGCTGTGTGTAGCCAAGCAGATCCTGGAGAGTGGTAGCACCAAGCAGGTTGGTGTAGAACCCCGGAGAAATTTGGGCTCCTTCCAGTCCTGCAGAGTGCTGGTGCTGAGGAGGCCCCGATGACCTGCTGGAGCTGGCTTACAGGACCAGTGCCTCTTCCCGGCATGCTTGAGAAGGGGGAGGTCCTGGCAGGGAAGGATCCTACTTCGATGGTGTTGGGATGGCCAGCAGACAATCCCCACTTGCTGTTTCTTTCTGGACCCTGCAGCAGCCCTGGTGTATCACGGTGCTGACAGACCTCCTCATGGTGACCACAGTTTATTTCAACAGTGAATGCAGCCTGGAGGAGAGTGGGCAAAAGGACAGGTAGGGACAACCCTCTGTGCTCTGAGGTCTCTTGTGGCCACTTTAGGGACCTCACAGTGGGTGGGAGGGTGGTGTTGATACTCTGTGGCTGGAGCTGTCTCTGTGGGGAAGCATCACGGACTAAGTGCTTCGTGCCATATTGCTGTGCTCACAGAGGAGCACTTTTCGTGAGTGGGATGAGTTAAGGGGAAGGCACAGCCGACTGGAGTCCAGTTGTGCTGCCTGCTGACAGCAGCTCACAGTGCTAGTGTGTGCTGCCTACTCTACTAGCCAGAGCCATGTAGGCTTGGCCAGATCCTGTCTTCACAGCCAGGGGCCATGTTTCTCTGCTCTCCTCTATCCTTGCTGCCTCCCTCAGCCTGCAGGCCTTCCAGGAAACTGCCGGCTGCTTCCTAGCCCTGCTGCCAGAGCTGCTGGCTCATCCAGCCGACAGTGAGATGAGACTCTGCCAGCAAAGCCTCCTGGTAAGGGTGCCCCTGTCTCCCTTCCCCCCACCCTCTCCCCCAGGGACAGAAGCTGTGGGGCTGGGTGTGCGAGTCAGGGGGAGCGCAGGCTGAGGACCCTGCTCCCAGCTGTGGAGTCTGATGCATTCTTGGCAGGCTGTCTCACCCACTGGGATTTTTGGGGAGGATCACATGCAGAAAGAAGGTCTCTGAGGGGGCACCTTCCCTGACTGTGCCTTCATGCCTCTCTCAGCCTGCATGTAGATGCATGTGGCTCCCACACAATAACTTGATTGGAGAGGACACTTGGAGGTCCCTGAAGCTCCAGCATGAGTCCTTCTCCCATCTCTACTGTCCCCCTACAGCCTCCTCCCAAATTGTCCTTCTCCCTCCTCCCACCCTCAGTCTGCAGTAATGGCAACCCCTGTGTCTCCTGCAGTGCTTCACCCTGCTCTGTGAGAGTCTGGACACAACATACACCTCCATCTCTGCCCCCTTCTATGCCAGCCTGCGAGAGGAGCATCAGCCCCTGCTGAACAGACTCCTTCAGGGATCCATCTCAGAGCAGCCTGCTCTGCGAGGTAGCAGTGCTTCCTCCTGGGGTTTGCCCTTTCCCTCCTGTCCTTCGGCTCCCTCAGAGCACTGACTCCCATTGCAGTGCTGTTGGCTGGAGGAGGTGGCTGAAGCTTATCTGCCCAAACCTCTGCTAACCAGGGCTTTCCTCTTTTCTCCCTCAATCCCAGATCTTACCCTCCCTGTGTCACAAACTTGACTTTTCCTTTCTTGGCCTCCAGCCCCCTCCTGCTGCTCCTCAGCGTCCCTCACCCTTAGCACATGTCTCCCAACCTCTGTCCCTGTGCAGGTGCAGCGATGGAGGCCAAGTCAGCCCAGGACCAGAGCCCATATGTGGCAGACCTTTTCATGGCTGCATTGGCTGCTGCCTGCAGCGTCCCCCTGGAAAGGAACAGCTGTCGGGAAGCCAAGCAGCAGGTCAGGCCAGCTCTCTTTACAGGGCAAGGAGGTGTGGTCACCACAGGGGCAGCAGCTCTTTCCACGAGAATCTCTTTTTCAGCAGTGGAGTGGAGGGCTGGGGTCCCCTGGCTTTGGTAACTGCAGGCTGCTGCTCCCCAGCCAACAGCTGAGCTTTAGGAGTCTAAGGACTCTTAAATCAATTAAAAGACTCATACTTAGGATCTGAACTGTGGGAAGGGCTAAGTAAAGAACTACGCAATGCAGAGAAAACATGAAGAATTCTTATATACAGTGACATGAACTGTAGGAAATCTGAAATTGAATGGACAATAAATAAGGGGGAAAAAACCCTACAGATTTAATCCTTTACCTCAACTCTGAGTCAACAAAGAGGGAAGCAGAGGAGGAATCTCAACTTGCTCATGTCAGCTCTGGGGTCTGTGCATCAAAGCCATGCTGGATCATGGCAGATGGGCATCCCTTTGTGAACATTGGAAATATGTAGGAAGCAGATGCCTTCTATTACTGATTTGTTACTAGCATTAAACTCATTATGTCTGTGCAGTGCATCAGGTGCCCAGGGTGCAAAACAGGCCGTTTTCTGCAGGTTGCTCAGGAGGTAGCTGAAAAGCTTATGGAGGGAGAGAGCCAGCAGCTTGGGAGACTGCTGGGGAGACTGGAGCACCCAAGCTGCTCGTTGAACGTGCTGAAGGTAATGGTCCCGTCCATTTATTTGGATCTGCTCAGAGGTGCCTGAACCTTTGGTCTGGGGCTAGAAGCATGGGGAAGGGGGAACTGTGGGCTCAGCTCTCAATGACTTCCATCTCCCTGGTGTGAGTTGTTGAATAAATCAGCCCATCATAGCCATGGGGTGTGATTGGGATGGGCCTGGTCACTGCATCCCTGTCACCAGGGGCTGATGTGCCTCTCTCCCCTCTGCCTCAAAGGTCCTCTATGCTGGCTGCCATGCCAGCCTGAGCCTGTGCCAGCACCTGGGAAGGAACCAACGACTGTGGAGTTCCCTCATGCAGCTTTTGAAGGGCGAGGTAGGACTGACCACAGTCCTGATGCTGGGGTAGGAGTGTGGGCAAGCAGGACACATTCCTCTGAGTACTGCTCAGACCAAGCTGGGGAATGTGTGAGGAGAAGAGTTTGGGGGAGGTTAGTATGGAGAGTGAAGTTCTCCTCTGGGGCCCGGAATCGTCCACTCCTCCCCTCCCAGCCTGGCTGTCCCCTTGTGATTCCTGTTCCCTTGGCAGGTCCCTGTGGTGGAGGTGGCCCAGAGGGCAGCCTGCGAGGCCTCTCTGTACCTGCTGGCCCTGCTCACCCTGCAGCTCCAGGCCTCCCCTCCCAGGTAAGCACCTGCTTTTGTTCATGGGTGACAGAGGAACATACCCTAACCTGAACAGCCCTCTGTCCTGCACCCTGCCCAGACCTGGGCTCCTGCTCCCACCGATCCCTCCAATGTGGGCACACCAGCAGAGTGCTGGGCGGTGTGGGTGTGTGCTGGGGATGCACAGTGAGGGCCCAGCGTGGACAAGGAACTGCTGTTCACTTCTCCTGCAAGTTGGCTGTTTCCCAGACCTGGGGGTATTTGGATGTTGCTGCTCTGTGGGATGTGAAGCTGTGGGAACACCTCTCCCCTGGTCCCTGTGTTTCAGGCTTGAGGAGGTGGTTACCCTGGCCATGGATCTCATCACCCAGTCTCCTGTCATCTCTCTTGTGGTAAGTCTGCCCACCCTGCCAGAGCTGCCACTGAGAGCCCTGCAGAGCCCTACATCCCGTTTGGGTCTTACTGTTGCTCACTCGGGGTGGAAAGGAGGCAGACACAGCCCGGCTGTCCCCACCCTGGGCCGAGGGGTGAAGATTCAGCACTAAGAGGGGAGATGGGAAAGTCCCAAAGGTGCTGAGCTCTCCCTTCTCTCACAGGGTGCTGCAGCATTCCTCCTGACACAGCTCAGTCAGCGTGGGGTGGCCTTGGAGCTCGTGGAAGAGGAGGTTCTACTGGTGGCCACCAACGTGCTAACAGCACCTGCTGAGGTATGGGATGGGGACAGAGGAGCAGGGAGTCCATGCTGCCACCCCACTGTGGAGGTGTGCAATCAAAGATGGGGTCAGAAGGGTGCCCTTAGACCCAGCACCTAGCTCCAGCCTGTCCTCTACTCTCTCTTACAGCTGCAGTTCCCCCCACCAATGGGTGCTGGTCTCTATGATGGGATCTTTTTCCTCCTGCTGAAGCTACTTGCCCAGGTATCAGTCTATCTATACCCCTTTGCCTGGTCCCTACCAAAAGGCGTGGGGCTAAAAAGGCCCAAATGTGGATTGGTAATGGAGGCTGAGGCAAATCAGGGAACTGGGCAGCTTTGACTGAGCTGTGCAACCCTGTGAATGTCACTTAATGTCCCTGGGTTGTCTGTGGAACTTGGGAGGGTTGTTGGGAGAGTGGTGGGCAGGGACGGGTGATTCATGGGCCCATTGGTGTGAGAGAGGGCAGGTATGTCCAGGGACTGGCACTGTCAGCGAGTGCAGCGGGGCTGCCAGCTGCCTGGCCCCCTCTCCTCCCCCTGGGCCATATCTGTCAAGCCCTGACCTCCCCATGGGGCTGGCAGGGACGTGAACCAGAACAGTGGGGAGCCCCAGGGGACCAGGATGCCCCCCAACACCTGTCTCCTTGTCTTTAGGAGGATGTGGCCATGGAGCAGGGCTTTGCCACCTCAGAGCTGTGGAGCGTGGTGTGGCATTGTGTTGCCGCGGTGCTTTGCGTGGGCAGCGACAGGGCAGCGCTGGAGGGAGACGCCCCAGGGGCAGGTCACCCCGCGGCACAGCCGGACTGGAACCTCCTCTCCCCTCAAGGTAGGAACTGCAACAGGGCAGGGCGTCTGCCCCGGACCCTGCTCCGCATCCTGCCCTCAGACTTGACCACGTGTCTGTCCCCATCAGCACCTGGTCCCTGAGGCCAGAGGGCTCAGAGAGCTTTCCTTGAGGATTGCTGTTGTCCCCCGGGAGAGAGGCTGGGATGGCCCATGCCGTGCCCGGTTGGCAGCAGCTCAGCTGAGGAGGTCGTGGAGGAATAAGAAATGGTGTCTGTGCTGCAGGAAATGTTCACTCTGGAAGGTGTGACCACCATGGGTGGAGATTGGTTGGGTTTTGGGCAGCAAAGCACTAAAGAAACCCTGAAGCTGCCTTGAGCAGTGCAGGCGAGCAGAAGAGAGGGGACTTTGCAGCCTTCCCTAGCTTTGCCTTTTGCCGTGCTGTTTCCTCTGCAGGCACCCTGCTCTTTCTCAGCCTGGCCCTCTTCGTCTTCACTCGTGAGTCCCACCGGTGCCTGCCTCAGCTCACCCAGTCCCACGGTGTCCTCCTGGTGACACTGAAGAGGCTGCTGTCCCCTGGCTTCCTGGCGTGCCTGGCACAGACGTGAGTGGTGGGAGGGCTGAACTGGGCAGACCTCAGCCACTGAACGAGGCTTGGACTCGAGCACACAGAGGGCCGAGAAGTTCCTGACCTGGCACTTGCTCAGCTGCAGAGCCTCTCCTTAGTGCCTGGCGTGGGGAACGCTCTCTGCCTCTTGCCCTGATGTTTTTCTGATCACCTCTATACTAAGCCCTCTCTCTCTAATAAATTCAGGCAAGCGGGAGAGGATGGGGACCTTGAGCTCGTCCCAGCTGTGGTGATCCAGGGCTGCCAGCTCCTCTGTTTCCCTTTTGCCCTGGATGTGGATGGAGACACTTTAGCGTTGGTCACGGAGGCGGTGAGAGACGCGCAGATCCCTGCCCAGCTGCTGCAGGTACCGTCTTGGCCCTGGGTTTCTCTTCCCCTCTGTACTGTGGAGGTATCTCTCCACATTGCAGCCCCCAATTTGTGGCACCACTTCACACCACGCTGGAGGTTTCTGCCCGCACAGGGACATCACTTGGGTGCCGTGCAGCCCTCAGAGCAGCTTGGCTGGCAGCTGAGCTCTGCACCCATCTGCTGGCAGCCTTCAGCCGCTGCTTGACGTGGCCCACATGCGAGGACAGCGCGCTCAGGGCTGCCGTCTTTCCTTTCTCCTCAGGTCTGCTCTCGCCATCTGCCCTTCTCGTACACCGAGCTCCCCATGAGCCTTTTGTGCCACCTTGTTGTGTCTGATGAGCGGGTCATAGACCAAATGGTGAGGGCAGCCACCGCCTCAGAACACATCATTGCCTTCTTGACGTCTGCCTTGTTTTCGGACAGCCTCATGCTCACCACTGACCTCCTGTCTCTCTTGACCCACGTGGCCCGGGCCTGTCCGGAGCATCTGCCCTTTCTCCAAAGGATCCTGAGTGGCTCAGATTTGGCTGACAAGCCCCTGACCCTCCTGCTTGGCCACCAGCAACACCTGATACGGGCCAAAACCTGCAACCTGCTGGGCAACCTGCTCCGACACAGCCATGGCTTTCCCCGGGCGCTGCAGAGCCAGCCCGGCTTGCTGGAGAGCCTGCTGAGGTGCCTGGCAGACCGGGAGGAGAGCGTGCGCAAGGCAGCCAGCTTCGCGGTGGGCAACGCCGCCTACCACGAGTCCTCCTCGGCCGCCACCCTGGGCAGGGCCGTGCCCAGGCTGACACGGCTGTTGAGCGACGCGCAGGCCGGGACGCGATGCAACACGGCCTTGGCCCTGGGCAACCTGGGCCGGCGTTGGGCAGAGCTGGGGGAGCTGCTGGTGGAGAGCAAGGCCCCCCACGTCCTGCTGGAGGTGGCCTGCCAGGACCCCTGGGAGAGCGTGCGGGAGGCAGCCCTCGTCGCGCTGCGGGCCCTCAGCCAGCACCCCGGGATACAGCAGGTACTGCACGGGGGCATCAGCCCCTTTTTGGGACCTGGTGGTGCCGTGGGGGCAGGGGGTCGGGCTGGCGGGTGACTCCTGTCCCTCTCTTTCCTCCGCAGGTGCTGCTGTCCCTCAGGGCTACTGAGAAGCTGTCCGTGCTGGCCAGCAGCGACTCGCAGCCCACTGCTGGTGGCAGATCCCGGCCATCTTCTGCCCGGCACTGCGAGAAGCTCCTCCGCCTCCTCGCCCCTCTGCACAGCACCTGCGGCAGCGGCACTGGAAACGCCCCTGGCCCCCCAAATCTCAACGAGTCTTCCGCCCCGCACCGGTGCTGAGGGCAGGCGCCTGGGCTCAGCCTGCCCCTGCCTTCAGCAGGACTGGACAAACGCCCTCTTCATCCTCCTCGGGCTCCATCCCCGTGGAGCCTGCTTTGTCCGCCCCGCGGGGGACCCTGCCCGGCCAGCCCCGCCCGGGGCTTTGCTCCCCGCTCCCGGGGCAGCCCCACGGTGAGCACCGGCGCCCGCACTGCCCGCCCGCCAGGCCGCTAGGGGGCGCGGCGCGGGAGGTGTGGGTGGGCCGGCGCGGCAGGCGCGGTGGCTGCCGGGAGGTGTAGTCACGTGGCGGCGCCGCCCCGGATCTCTATGGTAACGGCGGGGCGGGCGGCGGCGGCAGCGCGGGGAGCGGCGGGGCCCGGGGCGCCGGGCGGGCGGTGAGTAGGGTCACGGAGCCCTAGAACGGTTCGGGTGGGGTGGGACCTTTAAAGGCCATCTGGTCCAAGCCCCCTGCAAGGAGCAGGGACATCTCCAACCGGATCAGGTTGCTCAGAGCCTCATCCAACCTGGCTTTGAACGTTTCCAGGGATGGGCATGCACCACCCCTCTGGGCAACCTGGGCCAGTGCTTCACCGCCCTCATTGTGAAAAATTTCTTCCTTATATCCAGTCCGAATCTCTCTCCTTCTATTTTAAAACCATTAGACCTTGTCCTATCACAACAGGCCCCGTGGGCCTGCGTGTGCCGCCCTGGCAAGAAGGAGCTCGGGCCTTCCCCGCTGTGGGGAGTGCCAGCCCCCGGGGTCTCCCCTGCTCTTCCCTGCCCCACCGCCGTGCCCCCAGCATCCACCCGGCCTTTGCCTGGCCCCCGAGAGGGCACCTTGCCCAACCCCAGGCCTCCCTGAGAGGGCTTGCCGTGGCCCTACCCTCTGTCCCCTTGGGGTTCGCCAGCCCAGGCCCCGTGGGGCTGGAGAGGTGGCACAGGGATGGTCTGTGCTGGGATGTGTTGGGGTTGGTGTCCTGGCCAGCGCTTCTGGGGCGGGACGGAGGGTCTCAGTAGCGGCTTTGGCCTCGAAAACTTTCATCTGAAGAGATGAGAACTGGAGCATGTTTCCCAGGTGAGCACCAGGGAGGAAGAAGAGCTGGCTCCCCAGTGAGCCACGGTCCCAAAAAGCCTCTCCAACGGCACTGGGAGCAACAGTGAGGATTGAGCTGGGGTTGACCAGACCCGAGCGGGCTGCTGGAACAGCCTGGCTGTTAATCCTTCCATTGGAGTCTTGGCTTGGCTGCTCTGGTGTTGTAAAAAGGAGCTGATGGGTCTGAAAAGTGAATGGCAGGGCTGCCAGAAGAGTTGAGACAAGCCTGGAGTGTTTCCTGAATGCCTCTAGGATCCGGGCTGGGAATGAGGGGTGCGGGAGAGGGGAAGCTCTGCAGCGCTGTGCCAGCCTGCTGTCTCCCTCCTGGCTGGGCTGCGGGTGTCTGTCTCATGGGTGGCAGAGTTCGGCCTCACAGCTCCACATCAAAACCCTGCCTGCGTGACTCCCTGTGATGTGGCTTTTCTTTCTCATTTCTGCGTGCTCCTTGCTGAGCGGCCCTGTGACGTCTACTGGCTTCTAGGTAGTGTGCGGTAATTAACAGCAAATTGTTGCCTGATTACAGTTTTATCTAATAATTTTTCCTTGACTTTTAGCGGTTGTATCCAGCAGATAGTGGCACTTTTCCGTCCTTGCATTGCTCTCTTGCTGTAGTCCTTAAGTTTTGTATTAGGCAAACTGTGTTGACGATAAATCAGCCCCCCCGCTCTTCGGTCATGCCTGGGGCCCTTCTCAGCGTAGCAGAGATCGCATTGCAAGGAGGACGTTAAATGCCACCGTCCCCAGATAACGATGCCTGCGTGGAGATGTCATGTCACTGATGCAGGTCGGGGGCTTTGGCTGCTGTGCTGGCCTGGCCGGGTGCCATTCCTTGGCATTTCCCAGGTTCCTCCCATGCAGCAAGTCTGGGAGTATTTGGCGGCTTCTTCCCAACTTGAATCTCTGTTTCTGTTCCACTCCCAAGCTCCGAGAGACGGCTGTAATGAGTGAGGTGGTTGCAGTGCCTCCAGAGGAATCTTTCCGACCCCAGTCAAGACATGGAAGGGTCCTCCGTCACGTACTGAAGGACAGACCCGGGAGCTTTTTCTTCCAGTTCCAAATACGTTTCAGAATAAACTATCAAGAAAAGAGGACAGACAAAGAACTGATGTGTTTTGAACTAATTGGGTAGTTCTTGTCTCCTTGCTATGTGTTGATATTTTATACTTGTTCCACTTGCCTCGAGTCATCCACCTTTATTTTATTTCTCTGCCAAAGGCTGAGAGTATGGCCAGGCTGTCCAAAACCAGACCGAGCTGTGCTGACTGCCTCTGTTCCTGCGCTGGTGGCCAAGCTCTCCCAGGTCTCGCTGTATAATTCTCCTGTTCCTTTTCTTCCATGGTGAAGCTTGATAGAGAATGCTCTCCCTTCAGTTTGCTCTCTGCTTGGATCTGCAGGAAGGTGCTTTCGACCTCCTTGCTGAAACAGCCAAGGCTGTAAAACACCCCGTGCTTTAGCTGGCTGCTTTCACCCAGACTCGTTTCCCTGTTCTAGTTTACGCTGCGATACGGCTGCTCCTGTAGCCCAGACAATGAGAAAGTACGAATCAGTGATGGGAGCAAGGGCAGGGACTTCCCAGCTTCGTTGCTGGGGAAATCCAGAGCTGCGTGGTCTGCTGTTGCTGTGCGGCAGGTCCCCTTGGGTGGCCTGGGGCCTCTAAGGCTGGAAGAGTCGCTATCTTTCGATAGCGGTGGTGGCTCCGCACTCTGGACCTTTTACCCTTTGGTGTGGCCCCCGTGCTCTCCGCTCACATCTAGGTCAGCCTGGCCGGGGCGAGCACCGCGCCAGCCCTTTATGGTAGACGTCCCCCGTGCGCTCTCTCCGCTGCAAAGCTGCAGCCCTGGATTTTCTGCCCGGTCTCTCTGGAGTCCCTCACCTCATCTGGCACCGTGCTCCGATGCCCTCAGAGCAGTGGGAAAGTCCCCTGTGAACTTGAACGCGTGAGCCTTCAGTCCCCAGCCCAGCCCGTGTGCGCGCGGAGGGAGGCGTCTGCTGTGGCGCAGGGCGAGGCGGTGGCTGGATTTCAGCTCTCGCAGGGCTTGGTTGGGTGCCCCGCCGCCCGTAACATCTGCTTCCCTCCCTCCCCACGACCTCGGGAATGGGAGTGTGCGCTGGAGCTGCTCTGCTTCGTTAAAGGATCGTTTTGGGCAGCCGTACACTTCTTGTGCCTTCTCTGTTCAGCATGGGGGGGGCTTCAGCGCCACAGCTGTGGAACTGAGGTGATTGGCGCCAGCGCAAATGCTGGTCACAAATATAATCCCCAGGATGCAGGTGGAATTTGCTGACGCATCGCCACGGCGGGTGGTTCCTTGCTGGTATCTTTTGTTGACCTCAGTAGCCAAGTGAAAACTTGGTGTCTTGATGAGGAGAGGAAATTGGTCATCATCCTGTGCCTCTGGTTCTGCACACAAAATGTGGTTCTGCAGGATGGCACCAGAGCTGAGAGGGAGCAGCGATGCGTAACTGCCCGGCGAAGCAGCATGGCAGGCTGTTGGTCCCTGTGCTGCCGGCATTTCAGTGGTGGCCGAGCTGTCTCTGAGCTGTCTTGTCCTCACAGGCTTCTTCTCATGGCCAACAGGACCCTCTGCTCCTCAGCTTGAACCTGCGAGTGGCCTTGGGTGTTGCTTTGCCTCAGCGCGTGACTGCGCTTGAGGCCACTTGTTTCCTGGAGCTGGTGTAGGTGAGGGTGGTTTCCATGCTGTTGAAACACAGGAGTTTGTGTGTAGCTACCAGGTGTAGGAGCAGCTTTAGGCACTCTTAGTCAATTGGTTTCAGATCAATACACTTGAAAGCTTTTTAATTGTTTTGAAGGGATACAAACCCTTGTTCTGAAATGTATACTGGTTTTAAAACCTGTTTATTCTGCATTGCTGTTAACTTGCTTGTTCACCCTTTAATCAAAAGCCCCAGAGCTGCAAGTGAGGAACTTGGTGTGAACTCTGGTCTCCTTTAGAAGAAGATGTTATCCTTTCTGATCTTAAAGAGCAGGCTAAAATTGCACCCTGCAATTGCATAGAAAACAATAGCAAATCACAGTTGTCTGACTTCCCGCCCCCACTTTTGTGACTTTGGGCTGTGTGAGGCTGACAGCACATTATCAGGTCAGCTTGCAGCTCATACATTTGCAAGCTCTTGTTATTTTAAGCATGTCACCACAGCTGCGTTTAAAATAACCTCCCTAGCCAAACTCACGTGACAGAGGGATGATGTGCACACCCAGGCTCTTACTGTCTCGTCCTTTCCCGTTAGAAACAGGTCTGTGAGGAGCTGCCGTGCTGCTGTTTGAGGAGCGTGCACTGCAGGGAGGCTGGGGCTGGAAGATACTCCCTTCTCCCACCAACACGTAGCGGGGCATGCACGGGCTGGGGCGCGTGGTGGCCCCTGCGCACCTGTGATGTGACATTTGCAAAGGCCGTGGCCGTGCTCCAGCTGACGTCCCGAAGCTTGCGAGCAGGCTGTGCGATAATAAAAGGTGCTAGCAAAATAATTGTAAGCGAGTGTCACTCCAACAGTGACAACTTTGCCCTCTGTATTTATTGTGTGTCAATAAGTCCAAGCCAAAATTCATTAATTACTAGTAATGATGTTTGGGTTTGACTTCCAGCCCTGTCAGTTCGCCCTGGGCTTTTCCCAGCTCTTGTTTCTACAATAAAATTTCCAAGTGTAGTTTTGTTGCTGTTGTGAGCAGCAGCATGGACTCCTGCTCCTTTGCCATAGGACCGGGTTGGCAGAACTAGGGATTGCATCAGGCTGTGACCTTCCTCCACCCCAAAACTGTGACAGATGTGTAGGGGAGTTAAAAGTAAAGGGGAAACTTCCCTGACTGGTAACCAGCAGGGATTTACCTTGGGGCAGGTGGGATGGTTCATGCCCAGAGCCACGGGGACGTGGCAGCTGCTGTCGTGTTGTGCCCACAGCCTGGCAGGTGAAGGTGCCTCCGTCTCCACTGGAGGAGGAGCTGGTTTGCAGGCAGACATCAGAGGTGGCCGTGCTGGCACACAGGAGCCGGGACAGGGGTGCGGATGGGGTGGAAGGACAGGCAGCATAAGCTGGTGCTGCCAGTCTGGATGCATGCTGACCTGCCTTGTGCAGGGGCACGGTCTTCCTTTCATGCTTCCTGCCCCTGTCTTAGAGCTCCTGTGTCTCCACAGGGAAGCAGCGGTGGCAGCTGTTGGCCGGCACAGTCCTTGCCTGCGAGCTGTGCTAGAGGCCCTGCCACTTCCTTCTGCAGCCCTGTGCTTCCCTGTGCTGGCCCAGCCGCTTCTGTGGCTCTGCAGCAAAACTGCTCCAGAGAGGGGCAGGCTCAGCACGTACTCCTTCTGCCAGTGCAGAGCTGGGGACCAGCCCTGGCCAAGAGGGTGTTGGCAGCTAAAGCCATGCCATGGCCAGAACTCCACCCTGGCAGCCGCGGCTGCTGGCGGTACACCATGCCTGTGCTGCTCACATCTGTGCCGCTGTTGTCCCTTCCTCCAGAGCAGGGTCACACAGGGCTTCTGCTGGCATACCGATGCCTGCGTCTAAGCCGGCTGTGGGATTCACGTCGCTTGTTACAGCTTCATTAGGCCAGATGACGTTTATTTTTATAGCTGGATGGTGCACTGATAGCTGTAAAGCCGGGTGGAGATGAGGCACAGGTGGCTTTCGCTGCCGACTGGTTTTGCAAGGTCATTCACAGCCGGGTGAGAGCGCAGGTGATGGCCAAGCTGCCAGCACGGGTGGTGATGCTGCAGTGTCAGTCCTCTCTAGGAATGGATATTGGGGACACTTTCATTCACCTCCTTATATTTTTATTTTGCTTTTTCACATCTACCATCGCTGGTGTGCTAGGGTTCGAGCACGTGCGTGACCTGGGTGCATGTGTGGGATGGCGTGTGGAAGCCGAGCTTCGCTCACTTGTTTACAGGGGGAAACTTGAGCCGGGCAGGTGGTGGCATCTGAGCTACAGCCTCTTTGCTCTGTGCTAATCGCTGTGAATGTCACAACATGGCCAGGCTTGCTGCTGGGCATGGATCGGGTAGCGCTGTACAGCTCAGCTGTGTACGGTGCGTGGGATTCTCATCTGTGCAGCTTGGAGCCTCTCAGCAGCTTGCAGAGGGACACAGCCGCCCCATCCTCATTGGGAGTGCTCAGCGTGACTTTACAAGCGCTAACGAGCAGTGCAGCCACGTGCATGGAGCAGACCTGACCCCTTCTGTACCTCCTTGCAGAGCGTGGCAGGGTAGCAGCTCTCCTTGAGGATGTATAGTTCCCATGGGATCCCGCGCAGGACGTTCTCACCTCATACAGCCTCCAGTTGGGATGCTGCTGACGGGATGTGCACCGGAGACTGGGGCCTGATTCACAGGTTGAGAAGGTCTGGCGGGTGTTGGTCTGTGCGGGGTGTAAGTCTGTCTGACCCAGCCCTGTGGTGAGCGTGAGCCGCTGTCGCGGTGCTACAGAGCGACCCCGGAGTCTTGTAGCTACGCTTTAACTGCTGCAGCCCAGGCTTGATTTTCAGGTGAGAAAGGAGTGTGTATGTATATTGCAAAGTCTAAGAGGGTGATGTTGATGCTCTGCTTATTCTTCTTATTATACTTTTTCTTTTTTTTTTTTTAAAAAAAACATGCAAGCTTGTGAGAGCTGGAAGGTGGAAGAACAAGCTAGCCAGCCAGCCTGCTTGGGATACAAATTCTTGTTGTGGCTGTATCCAGAGCCCTCCAGGCACATGTTAAAGCAAGACAAATACCTGGCATGTGGTTTGTTTTCTCTTTCCCTTCTCCCCAGGCAAAAGGATCTTACAGGCATGGTGCAATAGTTCATTTTAGGAGGATTCAGAACACCTACATCTGCAGCTCTGTGATCTGCCAGTTGCTCTTTGCAAGAGACTTTTCTGCAGGACTCCAATGAGGAGGAACATGTGTGTGTGGTACCGCCAGTCTCTGCTGGAAACCGAGGTGTTGATGTTAGAACAGCCCTGTGGTTGCTCCTTGCTGCCTTCTCAGCTTTTTAGGAGGCCCTCAGCCCTGTCTGAGCTTTTCCATGGGGTTACAAAAGTGAGAAACATGTTCCTTTTAAAAGCAAGGGCTGAGGTTCTCACCTAATTGTGTGACCTTGGGAGCTGAAGCTTTAAGGAGTGGGGAGAAGGAAAAGAAGCAGATGTTTTGGGGCTTGCAGTGGAGTCAGGAGAGCTGGTGGTTGAGCACTTGGTGCAGTTTGGAGATACAGACCCATGGGAGTGGGCTCTGGGTGCCGTGCCAGGTCCAAGGCAGACAGGCAGGTGGCCTCTCTTGGCAGTCGGGGCTGCTGTGCTGGGGCTGCTGCAGCAGCTTTGTGCATTTGCAGGGTACCAGCTGTCTCGTGGACAGCACTTTTCCCAGGGCCCTCTCTAAGTTGTCTTTTGCATCCTGTGGTTTCATGTGAGATGCCAGTTCTTCCTTTGACTTGGTCCCAAGAGTCCTCAGGGAACTCAGTGGACGAAGACGTGGTTTTTCATCCTGCAGGGAAAGCGGCTCGCCCTGCTCCCCTCCGGGGGCACAGGGCCGGGTGCTTTGCCCTGCCGGGGTGACAGCACCTTTCATGTCTTGTTTCAGGCCAGCAAAGATGCTGCTGTAGATGATTGACTCACTCGTGCCTCGTGTGCTATGGCTCTGCATGGCCTCTGCAGGACCAGAATGCGCTAATCTGGGCCCCAAACAGGAGAAGAGCGTTGGGCTCGGGTCAGGCACCCTTCTGGCAAGGAGAGCTCGGCCCCACTGGGCCTGGCACCTTGCTCAGCAGCAGGTGAAACCCATCTGGAATGTAGAGAAGGAGTATGTGAGTGCTTTCCAGGATCACTGCCTGCTGCCTTCAGGGATCCCTCTGCAGCAATCCTGCTTCTTGTGCCCACCATCACTATGCCACGCACACCCCGGTGAAGACGCTCTCCCCAGCCTGCCCTTGGCCCAGCCCTTCCTGGGCCTGGGTGGGAGAGCTCTGCTCTACCAACACGACCCAAACCCTACAGGTTTCCTTTCCTAAGCCTTCTGGACACTGGCTCTGCCACAGGAATGATGATGTCTTCCTTGCTGATAGAGCCCTGCCTGCTGCCTGCGCTGGTGGAGGAGCACTCTGGGACTGGGGTCGAAGGCTCTGCCCTCAGCTCGGGTCGGCAGGCTTCCAGCTCCTGTAGACCAGTACTCAAAAACAACTCCTTCCTACGGCCAAGCAGTGCTAAAGTGCCTTTGCTGCAGTCACTGGAGATCAAGAAGGTGAAAAACCCCCATAGCTTCCCCTCCACCTCGTGGCCCCACTCCAGGGGCGATGGAGACAGCTCCCCTGGCAGCCTGGTCAATGGAGCAATGAAAAGCAGCGACCTTGTGTTGGAGCAAACTGCTGTCCCCTCCCTGACCCTTGTGCCCAACAGTGCAATCCTCAGGAAGGACCAGTGCTCGCAAGAGGACGCTGAGAGGAGAGCACACAGCTTAAAAGAGAAGGAGCCAGAGATCAGCCTCACTGGGCAGACTGCCACATGCAATGGCTTTGGACATGAAGTCGAACGCTCTGGCCTTACGAATGCGGGCAGCCAGTCCAACTGGAACAGGAGGTGGGGGCAGCACATCATAGCGCACCTCACCCCAAAAGAAACCGTTGCTCCTCTGAACCTGGAGCTGGGTAGCCATTGCCTTAGCGGTAACTCGAGCCTTACAGGCACCGACGGTGCCATTGTCTGCGCTAAGCGTGTCAGCGTCCGTCTCTTGGCCTCACGCGCTGGCTCTCCTGACTGCTGTGCTGACTGCCAGCTTGTGGGCACGGTGAGCTTGTGTGACAGGGACCGGGTGGCCAGAGCAGAGCCTCCACACCTCACTGCCGTCTCTGAAGTGGCAACTCAGATGTCCATCATCCAACTGGAGAAAGAGGAGGAATGGGCCCAGGCTGCGCTCCCGGGAAAGCTCAAGTAAGTAGAGCCAGGAGGAGGAGGGAGACCACGGTGGGAAGGGCTGGGCTGGCCGTTGCATCTGTGTGTGTTGGGAGAGGATGCACTGTGGGCACTACGGGGGTGGTTGTAAGGGTATCCATGGGCTGTGTCCCTGAGCAAAAGCCATCTGTGGCATCCTGCTGCCGGGGGAGGTTTCCTGCCACCCGCAGCTTGATGCAGGCGTTCAGAGCGGCTCCAAGTCCTTCTACCTTCTCCTTCAGCCACAGCATGGAATTGCTGTGTGGCATTTCTAGCTTGCTTCTCACACAGTCATGGGGTCCTGCTTGCTATGGCAGGCTCTGCATGTATTTTGGGTGAAGCCGGCTGTTGAGTCAGCTCCAGCAAGGCTTTCCTGGGAAGACACTTGGATTCTTAAAGGAACATGGAGCTGATGATGCAGGACACGGAGGGTGCAAGGACATGGAGCTCCTGCTTCTGCTCTCCTACTTGGGGAGAGCCTCTTTCTTTCTGCCTACTCTGGAAAATGTTCCCTCTCATGGTGCCCTGGGTCCTCTCCATCTTGAGATGAGGGCTTGTACATCAGCACCTGGGCGGGCAGTGCTGTTGCTCCACTGCCCACGTTATCTCATACTATATTGTGAGCTTCTGGACCTTTTGGTCCCAGAAAGCACATGCCACTCCTGATGTGATGTTCTTTGTCCCAGTGTCACTGTTGAGCAGTTGCTACTGGAGCCGAGCCATCCCCAGGACGAAGCAGAGGAAGAACTTCCTGATGGCCTGGATGAGAGCTGCAGTCAGGAGGAGGATGAGGACAGTGAGTACTGGCTCCCTGGGGAAGGGAGCTCCATGACTCAAGGTGGGGAGTGTGGGGGCCCTGTGGGAGCTGGGGGGAGCACAGCTGCCCTCCTGTCTTACATTCGTTTCAGGATGACCTAGAGATTGTGCTGAACCCAAAAGTGATTTAGCAGCGAGGAGGAACTGCAGGGGTTTCTCTGGGGTAGCAGGCTAGTCTTCACCACTGTCCTGCTCCAAAACTTACCCATCTCCTTTCCATGCAGGGCTCCACCCCTGGCCTGCCTTTTATGCCCCCAATTAGTGGGCAAAACCCAGGATGCAAGAATTCGGGGCAGCTGGGAAGGGTCTGTCCCCTGGAACATTTGTTTTCTCTCTTCCGTTTCTAACTCTGTGTGCATTCACTCCCCGTGGAGACAAAACATGAGTCTGTCTCCCGCAGGTGACTCGGATGCTTCCTCTGTCGCTGGCGTGTCATCCCGTGGCTCTGTGGCTCCTGTATCCAGGTTAGTAGCTGTAAATAGCGCACTGAACTCAGCATCTTTGTCCAAACTTGTCCCTCTTTGCCCTCCGTGGTGAGAGGAGAGCTGTAGCATGTGGGGGAGTGGAGTGAAGGTAGCAACAGTCTTCCCAACCAAAATGAGCTTCCTTGCTACCCTGCAGACCAAAGCTACCTCTCTTGCTACAGGCAGCAGCCTGCAAAGTGCTGAGGGTGCATCCACCACAGCAAAACGGGGTCTTAGTTTCCCTGCCACTGCCAGTTGCTGGGTTAGGTTTACTGGATTAAATTGTGCTCTTGCAGGTGAAGCAAAGTGGAGGTGTCCTGGGCCAGAGATTGCAAAAGCTCCTTGGGGTCTTGGGTCTCAGCATTGCATCTCAGATATGAGTCCCAGAGCCTGGGTTTTTCTTAGCTTTTGGAAGGAGGATTCTCTGGGGGGGATTTGTCAGCCTGTGGTCATCTGAGCCCTGCCTCCATGACTCCTGGCAGACCTTTGTGAGACCTGTTCTTGCCCGTCCAGCGATGGGAGCTGGTCCTTGCAGCTTGGTGCCCCTTGCGTCAGGGCTGCCTTGGGCTTTGCTGTCTGGCCGAGAACTTGCTGCTTTCCATGATGCCGTAACTCACCTGGGAGACGAGGAAGGCTTTGGGCAAGCAAGTGTTGAACCTCAGGATGCTGTAGGGCTCTGAGTGTGCACACATGGTTGTGAAAGTTGTGCAGAGGTGACATAAATTGGACCAGCAGCTGTTTCTGGGATGATGTGGCTGGTCGGCCTGTGGGGGCAGATGGAGGGAAGCAGTGCTTGGGCCAAATGCGTCCTGCGGTGGGGAGGGAGGGATGTCAGCCTCTCCTCTGTGCGGCTGTGTGCTGGGCTGGCCTTGGAGCCTTTGCAGCTGTCTCCTGCCTTCAGTCTGTTGTGGGCAAGACCAGTTTTGTGCCAGGGAATGTTGACCAATATAATTTATTGCCAATTAACAAACTTTTACTGATTCTAGTATTGAAAAAAAAAATAGTATTGAAAAAAAAAATATATATACACAAAGACTTAGGGATAACACCTCTTCCCCTCTTCTGGTCTCCAACCCCCTTGCCACAGGCTACGCTCAGTCCCTTCAGTGAAGCAAGGGGTGGCATGGGAGATTGGAGTCAGTGTGTTGTGGTTCGTTTCCTTTGCTGCCCTTTGTTCCTTAGTGGATTGCTCTGGCTTCTTCCACTGGCTGCAATGGCAAATATTTGAATAGCTGTTCATTATAAATTCTACTTTTAGTGTCATTATGACCTTAATAGATATGTTATAAATTTTATCCTTCTCACAGGTGTTAGGGATTACTGTGGTAAGAAGGTGTATGTACAATCAGTCAGACTCCAGCCTTCTCCCCTGCAACACACCAAAACCAAGAGGTGTGTGCACTACAGCTTCCACCCATTGTTCCTGTGGACTAGGTTGTAGGGTTTGTCATTTAACAAACTCCACCCCTGCCCCAGCAAAACACAAAACCCAGGTAGATCACAACGCTTGGCATGTGCATTCATTGCAAGCTTGCCCCCTTGTTGTTGCAAGCTGGGCTACTGACCTTAGCACCCGTTGCTTGCACCACATTGCAACGATGCAAATTCCCAAAACCAGGATCAAGGCTCCTTCTGGCTTCCCGCTTCCTCCCTGTGCTACTTTTCACCTTTAGCCAACTTCCTTCCACTTCATCTCTCCTAGGAACTGTGTCGAGTGCCTGGCCCAGCCCACTGGGGCTCAGGAGAAAGTGCTCAAACCAGCTCTTGTCTGCAGTTTATTCCCTAATGTGCCTCCAACCATCTACTTCAGTACTCGGGATGAGAGAGGTGAGCCGGGGTCTGGGCCGTGCAGGGTGACAGTGGCCGGCCCCTTACTAGCGAGCAGCGGTGCCAGTGCACAGCCAGGAGCTGGCTGGCAGCGGCTCCCCTTCGCCCTTCCCACAATGAGACCCAGCACCGCTGTGAGATCCAAAGGGCTGGAGTAACACGGTGGCTGCTCCTGCAGCCTGGAGCAGGAGTGAGGCTGCCACCAAATGTTCCGGCATCCTGGATCTCCCCAAGCTGTGGAGTGTTCTGCTCCATGCTGGTTCTGCAAAGTGGGCTATGCATGCTCCTTTGCAGGCCTCGTGCTTCTGCAGGAAACTATAAGAATTTTCCTGGGTGCAGCTGTAGAAAATGTGAATTTTTTGTTTGTTTTCCTTCTGTCCTTATCTTTTTGCCTTCCTAGTGGAAAAGCTGCCTTGGGAGCAGAGGAAGCTGCTGCGATGGAAAATGTGCACAGTCACACCGAACATAGTGAAGCAAACCGTTGGCAGGTCCCACTTTAGAGTTAGCAAAAGTAAGTTGTAGGAGGCTGGCAGCATCCGACACGTTGTGTCCTCCCTCGCCTCCAGCCCGTGGGCGCGAGAAGGCAGACTGCCTGTGGAGAGCAGAGCAGGAGTGATACGGGCTCGGCACTGCAGGATACTGGGTTCCCATTTCTGCCTGTCTGACCCACAGTATCTGAGCTCTGTGGATCTGATCTCCCTCTTGGCTTGTCACTGGCGTGGGCCACGAGGATTTACTCCTGGGTTGTCAGGAACTGAGGCAGCATGTGGGGCAGCAGAGCTCTGCTCCGGCGTGTTTGAGCTGTGCCTCTAGATGGTGCTGCCACTCTCAGTTGACTGTCACTCAGCTGGTGCCAGCCCCAGCACCGCTGTCCCTTGTCCCCACGTGCTGAGGAAGAAGCCACCCTCTCTGACTGTAGCCAGTGAGTTCTCAGGGTTGGGATCTTGTGAGGTGTGTAGGAGAGGGCTGGGGAAGCACTGAACCTTTGCAGCTATGATCCGTACCCTGGAGCGTGATCTCCCAGCAGTACTTATGGGGCTCCTGCACGCGTCAAGAAACCTCTGTGTAAACCATTTTGGGCATACAATGGGACAAGCAAGGCAGAGACCCAGGAAGTCTTGCAATTCTACATGTCCCTCTGCAGTGCAGTGCTGATTAGCCAACTGCTTCACTCACCTGCTGTAAAGCAAGGAAGTCAGGGTGCTGCGGGATTAAAGCCATTCCTTTGACCCTGTGTCTGCCCAGATCCCTGCAACAATCATGTTTGCAAGGGTATCACCTGCCTGGTTAACTGTATCCACTCACAGCCCTTGGTTTGGCAGGTTTGCAGTAGGCAGTATGAGTGTTTTGTGCTATTGCTGTGCAGCATCCCTGGCACACTTCTGTTAGTCCCAGGAGATGGGGCGCTGGGGGGCTGAGAGGGTGTTGTGGGTGGAAGGGTACTTGGTCATGAAGTTTTCTGTTTTTTTCTGCAGAAAGCAATGACTGGCTGGGTTGCTGGGGCCACCATATGAAATCCCCCAGCTTCAGAGCCATCAGGGAGCACCAGAAGGTAGGGGATGTTTTGGGCTGATCTCCTTCACGTGCCTGGAGAGTATGTTGGGAGCAGTTTGGGTGCCCCTCTCTTCAGGGCCAAGTGTTTGCTGTGCTAGTAGTCCCTGCAGTGTCCCTTCCAGAGCATGGCAGCTGACATTCCTGTGCTGGCACAGCTGGGTGTGCATCTTGGCTACAGGTTGAGGCTGTAGCCAAGCCATGTTCACTTGTGAGCTTGTCTAAATTCAGTTATTGTTGCTTAAAGCAGTGCTTCCTCTGGCAGAACTGAGGGGTAGGGCCAGTCCCCTCCCTGCCAGCACAGCCAGAAGGGAGGTATGTAACTCAGATCACAAAAGGGTCAGGACTGGCCTGTGGTTTGGGGTGCATGCGAGGGACCGGAGGTTTGATATGTGTCACACATACATGTTTGTTCTGGGGAACTGTGATGCTCCAAACTGCTTGATCTTGAGGCAGCATCCATATTTGGAAGTTGGCAGCCTCTGGCCCTGTTCCTGTCCTGCTGCGGGGTCTTTCTGTCCCCAGAGCTTGTGTTGCATGAGCAGAACTCTGGCATACAGTTTAGAAGCAAGTGGGGAACCACTGGGGCGGAGGATACTGACAGGGCAAGCTCAAAGGCTGAGGGTTAGTGCCCTGCAGCTGCTCATACATCAGAAAGGATGAGGTGGCAGCTGCTGGCTTTGTAGCCAGTCTGGGCCAGTGTGCAGGTGTTTGTCCCTGCAGAGCTTCAGGAGCAGGTGGGTCCTGTCTTGGTGCAATTTTGGGAGAGAAGCAAGGAGTGTTATCCTGTACTATGTTAAGAAAGGATGTATCCTCTGGCCGGGGAGCAGCAACGGGTAGGCAGGGAGGTGGGGGAGCAGGGAGGTCTCACAGCATCTGGGTTCCTTTCCAGCTAAACCACTTTCCTGGTTCATTTCAAATTGGGAGAAAGGACCGTCTGTGGCGCAACCTGTTGAAGATGCAGGCTCGCTGTGGGAAGAAGGAGTTTAATTTCTTCCCCCAGTCCTTCATCCTGCCCCAGGACATCAAATTGCTCAGGAAAGCATGGGAGGAAGGAACTGGCCGACAGAAATGGATTGTGAAACCAGTAAGTGCAAAGCAGAGCTCAGTCCTCTGTCCCATTGTAGCTGCAGGCAGAAGATCTGATCCCTTCTTGTTTGTGTTCTGTAGCCAGCATCAGCAAGAGGCATTGGTATCCAGGTCATCCACAAATGGAGCCAGCTTCCCAAAAGGAGACCACTGCTGGTACAGAGGTGAGTGAAGGAAAACAAGGTTGACACACAACCTGGGGCTAGTGTCTAGTCTCTCTGGCCAGGTCTGAGCTGCCACCGCTACGTGACAGAGCAGAAACACCTGATTTGCATCCAGAAACTTCTCACCTGCCTGGATGTAATGCTGTTGTTGGAAGTCTGGCTCTGCCAGCTGCAGCTGGGCTTACCGGAGTGCTGCTGTCTCTGCGTAGATTTTTGGGGTCTTGGGTACAAAGTGACTCCATGGGCTTTCTGGAGCTTCTGTCTGGCAGGTGGTCAGCTTCAGCTCTGCTGTGATCCTGCTACTACTGCTTCATACTCTGGGGTTTGGCATCTTTGGAGGCAGACAGACCTTATCCAGTGCCAACAAGCACAGTGGGAATAGAAGTCCCAGGGAAGAGGTGGCAATTGTCAAAGATTTGTTCTTATGCAAGTTAGAATGGATCAGTAAGAGCCTCTCTGTGTGTGGATATTGGTCAAACTGTTTTCTTGAAATAACAGTTTTCAGAATCTCCTTTCCCTTCTGCAGAAAAGTAAAATAGCTCATCTTGATTTGAGGCTGCTTTCTGGGAAGGTTCTTGTGAGGGCAAGAAAATTGCCTGGTGTTTGGCAGGCAGGGAACTACTGTGTTGGCTTGTCCGTTCTCCCTGTCCACTTCCTGTCCAAAGCTTTCCTTTGGAAAATCATGAACCTCTGGGGTGAATAAGCAGATGATTTGGATGAAAATTTCCAACTGTTCCTGCTCTCTGAACCAAACCATCTGTGGCCCGCTGCATGTCTTAGATGTTCCTGAATACTGTGATCAGTCTTGTGGGTGTGGAAAAGCTTCTGTGCCTTAGAGCCACAGAAAATCTCTTCAAAATGGAACTGAGCTGAAGGAAATACTGTTAATGCGCTGCAGGATCTGCCTGTACATGAGAGAGCTTTTTTTCTCTCTCATTTTGACTGTGATGCACTTAATTTGGAAATGTGGTGCACAGGGGCTTCTGGCATTGATCCCTGGGTTTGCCAAGCCTTCTGAGGTGGGGGCTAGAGATGTTCCTGCACATGGAAATCATAACCCCGCCTGGTGCTTGCTTCCCTCTGCAGATATCTGCACAAACCCTACCTCATTGGCGGGAAGAAGTTTGACCTGAGGATCTATGTTTACGTCACTTGCTACGATCCCCTCAGGGTCTACCTGTTCAAGGATGGATTGGTTCGCTTTGCTAGCTGCAAGTAGGTTGTGTGGGAGAGCAGTGCTGGGGGGCTGCCTTGGTGCTGAGACATGTGTGGCTGTGGTACTCACCTTGGCTGCGGCAGGAGGAAGTAATCTTGTCCGCGGTGATGCTTAAAGCTGTAGCTTGCTTGCTTAAAAAGGTCACTGCAGGTGACAATGTTGAAAGGGAATGTGACAGCATGCTTCATTCATGCATCTCTCCCAAGGCACGATCAGCTCAGTGTAAAGTGGTTCTTGAAATATGCTGTCTGTGCTTCCTACTGCCTCAGAGCTGGTGTACTGGAAACTGAGATATATCTTCCAGTTTTGACTATATTGCCTCAGGCTGCTGCAGTTCTGTCAGTGCTTTGTCTCCCTGATGCTCTAGTGTTTTCTTAAGGACCTACTGCAAGGGTGGGATTGCATTCCACTGCCCCGAGGCAGCCTACTCTGTGCCTCATGCTTTGTTCTGTCAGCCTTGGGCCCATGGGGACAGAGAGCTCCAGTCAGCCTGGGAAAGGGAAGCAGCAAGGCTGGTGGGTGGCCAAGAGTGGTCTGAGATGAGAACAGAGTTGCTGCCTGCCCCATGGGCCTGGGGGCAACCAGTTCAAGCTCAGACCGCTTGTGCTTCTCTCATCTCCTCCAGATACTCCTCCTCAATGAAGAGCCTCAGCAACAAGTTTGTGCACTTGACCAACTACAGTGTGAACAAGAAGAACACAGAGTACAAATCCAACTCGGATGAGACTGCTTGTCAGGGACACAAATGGTACGTGTGCTGCTTTTAGGGCACAGGGCAGCTCTTTCCATTCCCTCTTAAGTCAGCCTTTTTTCAGTATTCCTACCCAAAACTTGGAAGTGCTTCCTATGTCATCTGCTCCCGCTTGGGGAAACTGGAGGAGCAGAGTGATTTTGGCATGGGTTAGTGTTGATGGAATCTGGATGATCTCCCTGGCTTGTGACTCATCCTGTCCTTTGCTGCTTGGGCTGTGGTTTCTGTTCATCCTGCCTGTGTTTGTGCCTTTCCCTGCTTCCAACACTGCTCACATCTGTACTGGTTCATCCCCTTGCCCTATTGCAGGGCCGATGGGATGGTGTTAAAGCAGAATCTGATTTTTTTGCTGTTAGAACTTGAATAGATAATTGCGATGCTTAAATTGGCTAGATGGGAGCTTCTGCCCATCTTGCTCTTGACTTCCCTGTGGAGGCAGAGAAAGGGACAGTCCTGGTGCAAAACTGATAATTTATGTGCTACTCTGTGTGAATAGGAGCAGCAGTGCCGTTTCTAGGCATTTGGGAGAGGGGCTGCAGTCTTGCAGTTCTTGTTCCCTGCTGTCCTGTGGGTAGACTGATCCAAGGTCCCAGGCACTTGTCTCTGATTCCACAGCAGTGTTTGAACTCTTTTAAAAATAGTGCAGGATAGAGTTCTCAATTTGTGGGCCTGGGCAGGGCTACTTCGCTTCAAAGGGAGCTGCAGAAGGGGGTTTGCTGTGGTAGGATTGCTTTCTCAGACCTGGAGTTGCTGTGCAATGGTCTGTTCCTCCGCTGAGACATCGAGAAGCATCTGCCGTCCCTCAGCAGTTGAAATCCCATGGGTCAGTGAAAGCTGGCTGCTCCCGTGTTAAGTATCAGAGTGGCTATAATCCACTCCATCTCATATGCAGGAAGCGTGGCCTTTGGATTCCTGGCCATTAGCCACACGACCTCACTTGAGCAACATCTGAACATCCTTGGCTCAGTGTCAGGGTAGCTTCCAGTGCTCCGTGTGGTGTGGGAAACTCCTATAAAAGCAGAGACGCTCCTCTCTACCATCTTGTTCTCCACATTTTTCAAGATTTTTTCTCCACCCGCAAAGCCTCAGTAAAATGGCTCAAGCTAAAAGATTCACGGGGGTCTTGCTGGATTCCTGCAGAGCTGCTTTGCAGTGCTGTGGGGGAAGGCCTGCAGAAAGGGGAGGTTTGCTGAGGACACTGCGGGGGAGGGAAGAGAAGATCTGGGCCTGACATACCTTGCTCATGTGCTAATTTGGGACCTATTACTCCAGTGCTGGGAGAAGTTTGTGACAGATTTATGTTCCTAGTAGCTTGGGCCTACAAGACCAGGGGCCAGGCTGAGGAGGGCAGTAACCAGGAGCTGAGAGGTTTGGGGATGGCAGAAGGATGGCCATGCCAGGGAAGAGCTTTGTCAAGGCTCCCCTCTGCTGCCTTCCCTCACCTAGCAGGGCTGGGCAGCAGGGGACTACAAAGAACTACCTCCTTTGCTTTCTCTCTCCCAGGGCACTGAAAGCTCTCTGGAGTTACCTGACCCAGAAGGGAGTTAATAGCGAGGCCATCTGGGAGAAGATTAAGGACATCGTTATCAAAACCATCATTGCGTGAGTCCTGGCACCCCTTGCTCTGTGCCTGGCTTTGGGGTGCACCCTGGCCCCTCTGGCTTTCCAGTCCCCTCTCAGCCTGATCCTTTTGCTACCACTGCTGTTGGCTTCAGTATTTTTGTCTGGATCCTTCCTTTCATCCTGTTACTTATGCTCATGCTGCACTAGCTGCAATGGTAAACAGACCTTACATTTTCTGCAGTGCAGGGGGGCAGGCCAGGAGGGTGTGATGTACTCAACAGCTTGCCACCTGCTCCCCTGCTTGGCCAGGTGCCTGAGAAGAAAAATCCCCTGGTGCAGGATGGATCTTCTATTCAGAAGTGGATCCTGCCTGACAGAGGGGGAATGCTCAGGATGCAATGCTGGATCCATATGCAGTGCAGCAGCAGCAGCTCACAGGCCTGCCTTGATGTCTCAGCCCACCTGCTCCCGCAGCACGTGGCTGCATACACTCTCAGAACCAGCAGCGTGTGCTGTGAACAGCCAGAGCTCTGCTGTCTGAGTGTTGGAAACACGCATTTTTTCCTTGGCTTGCAGATCTGAGCCCTACGTGAACAGCCTGGTGAAGATGTACGTGCGGCGGCCGTATTGTTGCCATGAGCTGTTTGGGTTTGATATCATGCTGGATGAAAACCTGAAGCCCTGGATCTTAGAGGTCAACATTTCCCCAAGGTAAAAGAGATTCTGAGCCGCAGCAGAGTGAATAACAGCCTTTCTTTTACCACAAAGTGAATTTGGCTTGTGATGTCCCCTGTACCCTCTGCTGAAAGACTGTGGGCTTTGAAGCTTCCCTCTCCAGATTACAGGAATCAAAGTCCTCCCTGTCTGTGAAAGCAACATTCATCTGCAGCTCGGAAAGCTTCGCTGGGCATGCTCCAGCTAGAGCTGGGGAAGAGTAGGTTAAAAAAGGAAGGCCAAGGAGGGATGTGTCATGTAGGGGATGGGTGATGGCAGAGATTTCTTTGTGTGGGCAGAAGCGATTAGCGGCTCCACTGCCTTGTGTGCTGTTCCTTGCTTGCTGACGGCAGCCGGCTGCGTGGTGTCGGTGGCACAGGCAGGGTCGGGAGCTGCAGCGTACCTGAGCACGGCCTCTGCTGCGTGCCGGAGTGGATGGGTGTCAGCTGGACACAGAGCCACACAGGGCTCTGGGGATGGATTTGCCCGTTTCCAGCAAATCTGGGAAGAGGTGCAGAAATGAGACGTTTCTGAGGGGGAGCTCCCATTCAAAGAGCTGTTGTCAGGATTTTTCTCTTAACGTCTCATGACTGTCTGTGATGGGACGAGGAACAGGCTGGGTTTTGTATCCTGGTTGGCATTAACCCGGGCAGTGATCTTGAGGCCATGCGGCTTGGCACCTCCATTCTACCGCTCATACCGCTGTGACGCTTCCTCCCTGCAGCCTCCACTCCAACTCCCCGCTGGATGTGAGCATCAAGGGCCAGATGATCCGAGACCTCCTCAACCTTGCCGGCTTTGTACTGCCCAGCACGGACAGCGTGGCCTCAAGGCCACAGACGAGAAGTGGTTCTACCTGCAGGTCAGCCCCTTTCTCTGTCAGAGCAGCAAGGCAAGGCAGGCTCTTTTCTTGGAGGATTTCATCTGGGGGCTGTTTGCAGCACAGCAAACACTGTTTTCTGTGCTGTTGAGAGCCTGTGCTTGCTGGTCCTTTAGCTATGGGTCTGAGGGACTTGCATAATTGTCTGGGTGTCTGGTTCCTGCAGTCTCTTCAAGGCAGAAGGATTTATGCCCTCTCTGTAGGTCCATAGTTGGAAGTGAGGCCAGCGTAATTTGTGCTTGCTCTGCAGTTAGAATCGTGCTCTCTCCTCCTTCCCCCTGCCAGAACTAGCATGATGCTGAGCTGAACTGCCTCTCCATTTGCTTGGAGGGCTGGCTGGCTGTGTTGGGGCTGGATCCGCTTACCCTCTACCCCAGGACTGACGTGCTGCTGCCTTGAGCAAGAGGAGCACCTGTTATTTTGCAAAGGCTGTAGTGATCTATTCCTTAGGCAGGACTGCAGGTGCCAGAAGCTGTAGACCTATGGGTAGGGGTGTGCACAGACTTGCCTTGCAGCTAGCATGACTATTTCTTGTGTAAGGCTAATTCCTGGGCATGTGTCCACCCAAGCCCCTGCTCCTTCTGCGTCTCACCACAGCTTGGGCTTATACTGGTTTCAAACCTGACGGTGGGGCAGAAACCAGTCCTGTTCTCTGCAGCAGAGTGGCTGCTGGCTGTATGTCACTGCAGGAGCAGCTTGCTGGGATGAGCCCCAGCACGCGGTGATGTATGGGCACGCCGAAAGATGGAACTCTTGCCCTCTGCCTGCTCTGTGCCTTCAGCGAAGGCAGAAGCTTGGAGCACAGGTCCATTACAGCCGGGGAGCTCTCGCCAGCTCATCTGCGGTGCTTTGATCACACGCTTGTTTGCGGCTTGCGACAGAGGTGCTGAAGGGCAGGTGTCCTCAGAGGGACCTGCAGGGGATTAAGCGAATCCTTAACATGGTTTAGATGATGCATTACCAGAGTTCCTGCATCCAGGGGCAAGCTTGCTTAACCGTATCTCCTGCCCTGGGGAGAATATGAAGGTTTTTTTTGCATATGGGCATGATTCCAGTAGATCTGTGTGTTCCCCAAGCGCTATGCAGCAAAACCTCGAGGCTTTGCTCTCCCTGTTTGGATCCACACACAACTAATTATTTTTGCAGCAGGAGAACAAATTAGCTGTGTTGATATGAGTGTTAAAAGGTGTTGGACAAGTATCTCCCAGACTCTGGCATCCCCGGATGGTTCAGTTGGGTGCTTAGAATACTTTAGATGGTTGTTGGTCACATTGTACAAAAGGCCAGGATTTCCCATGGCATGTGGAGCTGGAGCTGAATTCAAGTCTTGAGAGTTCTTGGATGTAGCAGAAGGAAGTTTCTGATGTAAGAGTTCTCTCCTTCCTTGCAGAGTACCAGTAATGAGTACTTGTAGGCCTAGCCCTGTGGTTACAGTTAGGGAGCTGCGTTCCAAGTGGGATGTAAACATGACATCCTGCCAGGCTTCAGGTGCTGTGAATTGGGTCGCAGGTGTCTTTGGCCCTCTTACATCCTATGTGGGTGTGAGGTGATGATTCACCTTTTGGATGAAGGAAAGCTGAAATGCCTTAGCAAGGAGCTGGCAGGGCCCTCCTGGTTTCCCTGCCCATGTCTCTCCTGCATCCTGTGCTGATGCACAAGGTTGTGGGTCCATCACCAATCTCAGAAGTAGCGAAGTCCTTGGAGGAAGTGTTCTCTCCTCCTTGGCATCTTCCTAAGCATGTCACTGCTCTCACAGAAGTTTCTGGGAGCAGCTCTGCCATGACAGAACTTTGTCTTCTCCACTTAAATGCTCTACTGCCTCTTCTTGTGTCCTCAGTCTGGGCAGTGCTTTGAAGGAGAAGCCCAAGCCAGCATCTGAGCCGTTCATAGCAGAGAAGATGAAGAAGGCCTATTACTTGACGCAGAAGATACCTGACCAGGTATGACACAATCTCCTCTGATACTTATGCCATCCTGCCAAGCTACTGTCCCAACCAGTCCCACATGTCTATCCCTTGTCACTCTCCTGAATGTGCCCCTCTGTGGGGACAGCCAGATGACAGGGAGCACTTGCGCTCCAGTGGGTTACAAGACAGCTGGTCAGTAATAAATTTGGTTTGCTTAAGCCACTGCTGCACTGGCTCATCTTTACATTAAGCTAGGTGTGTGCTGAGGGGCACGTTACCCACTAGTCCTCAGACAGGGTCTGAGCACTGCCTGTTTCTCCTCGCATCTCTGCGCAGCTCTCATAGCCTTTGCCTGCTGACCCTGTATGGGTTTTCAGGGACGTTTGGCTTGTGTGCCACCTGCCAGTGTCTGTAAGAGAGCTTGGGCTGCAGTATTGAGAATCTTCTCAGCTCTGTGTGGTGCTGACGTCACCACTGAGCCTAGATTACTTCATTTTCCATGTGGCCTGTGTCCCCAAGATCTCATGGAGACCTCTGCCTTGAGTGACTTTGAGGAGTGGAGAGGTGGGAAGGGGGACCAACAAAGCGTAGTTCACTTCTCCCTAACCCTGGGTTGCTCTTGTCTGCAGGATTTTTATTCTTCTATCTTGGACATCCTGACCCCAGATGATGTTCGCATCCTGGTAGAGACAGAGGATGAGTATTCCCGGCGTGGGCAGTTCGAGCGGGTGTTCCCCAGCCACATCTCCATGCGGTACCTGCGCTTCTTCGAGCAGCCTCGTTACTTCAACATTCTGGTGACCCAGTGGGAGCGCAAATACTACTTGAATAAACACAAAGGTAACTGCCATCCAAGAGCCTGGCACAGTCACCTGAGTCGGGGCAGGCTGCCTGCTGACAGTCGTGGGAGACTTTCGAACTACTTACCCTCCCAGACTGCTTCAGATATCACAAAAAGCTTATTTTGAGTTGATCGGAGGTGTTGACTGCTCTTGTAAACGCAGCACCAGCACTTCTAGGTGCCCTGGGGCTGAAGCAGTCTGGGATTCTGCCTTCAGCATGTAACTCTGGCCTCTTATTGTGTTCCTTTGCCCTCTTTTGAGGGAGAAACAGCTGGAGTCTCTGGGCTTTGCTCCTTACAGGTGATTTGTGAATTGAGGGAAAAATTTGGCCTGTTCCCTGGTCTCCTGCTGCTTTCTAATTAACAAAAAACTATCAGCATGCACACAGAGGAATTTGTCCTAAACACTAGAAATCCAGCTATCATTTCAACCTTTCTAAGACACAACTCTATTTTAATAAAAAACATCCTTTCATGAGGCCTAGCTGGGTTAGACCAATTCCTTCTCACCCAGGGCTGTCTCTGTCAGGGCAGCAGTAGAGGCTATTTAGGAGACAGAAGCAGTGAGGTCTAGTGTGAGGGGTTAGAGAACATAAAAAGAAAGAGACTGTGGCTCAGGGCTCTCCATCCAGCATCTGATCTGGAGAGGCTTCTGCAGGAGCTGGCTCTCCACTGAGGCCAGTATGTGTGCGCCTAGCCTGGCTGTCAGTGGGGAAAAAAAAAAACCAAAACTTTTGTCACTTTTCACTGGTGTTAAAGCAAATATCAAAGGGGTCAGTAACAGTCTTTCACAGAGAGACAGTAAACTCATAGCCCTCTCCAACTGTGCTGTCAGCATGTGTCAGCCTTTGCCTCGCTAATACCTTTGCTGGATGCTCTCCCGCCAGCTGGAGGAAAGATCCTGTCGTCTGCACTGAAGTGCTGCCCTGAACTTTGCTGCTCAGACAGCCAGGGGTCCTGGCTCAGTGCTCCAGCTTCCCTGAAGCAGCCTGGTGAGCAGATTTGCTCTAGCCCCTCGTTGCTCTTCACCTCTGAGCAAAATCCAACCTCCCCCTGGCCCCTTCCCGTTCGTATATGCTCCATGCAGCCCTCCTCTCTCCCTGGCCAGCAAGGCACAAAGCCCAGGCTGCTGCACAGAGCTGGGGCAGGGCTGCCCAGCTGCCCTGCTCCCCTCAGCCCCCAACACGTGGGGTTTTTTTCCAGGGTCCTGGGGCGTGCTGAAAGGTCAATGAAGAGCAGAGTTTGGGCAGCAGGGATTCCTCCTATAGCCAGGGCTAGTATCGTATAGCAAACCACAGTAACTCCAGCTGGACAGCATCGAGTTCCTGGCCATTGCTCTGCTGGTTCTTAAATCTCAAGGCACCTTAGCTTGTGCTATGACTCTAAGGCTCTTAAAAAAGAGAAGGTGAAGGGAGCAGTCATGGATTTCTCAATATTTCTGGGTTAGCAGAGATCAGGGAGCTTGGCTGTAGTGGGGACAGCTAGCAGGAGGTCTTGGAGGGAGTGGAGCCTGTTCAGTACAGTCAGACACATGGCTCTGCTTCAGAGTGACCTCCCTGTGCTCTGGAGCAGCACGTCTTGTGTGTGGCTGGAGGAACGGTCCCTTCCTGCTGGGGAACTTGGTCTGTGTCAGCCCTGCACTCTATCAGGGGTGGAGACCACGTCTCAGCCAACATCGAGCTCCAGATGGATCCGTGCAAGGAGGAGACGATCCTCTGGGATGCTGAAGCTGATGGGTGGTGTACAAAGAGGAGGTTCCCTGAGTTGCCCTCCTCTGGGAAAAGGGCCGGTGATAGCAAAGCTGCTCTACATTTGCACTGTAGGAACTTTCACCAGTGCAGCCCAAATCAGGTGCTGCTGTTGGCAGGAATTGGGCTCAGGGGGACAGCCAGTCTGGTCTAATTTGGCAAATCCTGTGTTGCCCCAGTTTCCTTGCTTAACTGAGCCTGCTGCATGGTGTGTCTGGCTTCCCGGGAGGAAGGCAGGCGCTGCAGCAGCCCACGTGCTGGCACTCGCTGGTGTTTGCTCGTACAAAGGGTGAACGCCCTTGGTTTACCCCGTGTTTTTTGGGGCTCAGGCACATGTTCAAATAGTTACTGCATAGCGTGTACTGCGCGGTCGGTCACTCCGTGCAGCAGATCTGCGTGTTCCAAGCTGGGAAGGCTTAACTCTCTGGAAACTTGGTTGTTCATTCTCGCTTCTTGTCTTTTCTGTCACTTCCCAGGTCTGGAGCTACTGAAGAACTGGTGTGTCAAAGGGTACCACACTGGGGCAGGGACGGATTTGGCCCAGACGGTGCGTATGGCTGTGGGTAAGCTAGGGAGAAATGGTTTTTTGCCTGGGCAGAGTTGCGCAAAGAGGCTGTTTGTTCTGCTTCCTGTGGCTCCTGCCCTGCCTGTTTGCCCTTTTCTTCCCTCTCTGCCAAGGCCTTCAGGAGTTTGGAAAACCCACACTTCTCTATCTCCCATCAACATGAAGTCCACCCGGTATATCAGATCTGCAAGTACTTTGCATCTGAATATCCTTGGGTGCACTGTGCACAGCCCTACATATTTGGCACCTGGCCTGCCCTTTATTCCACTCCGCGAGGGAGCCATCTCCGTCTGTCACTCCTGTGCCTTACAGCAGGCTGATCCAGTGAAAGAAACCCACTCTTCTGACCTCAAGATGCTCTGCTCCCGCTTACAGCAGAGGAATTCATTAAACGGAGAGCAAAGACTGCTCTGTTTGCTATTCTGGGAACAGTCTGGTGGCAGTGACGATGCACAGCAGTGTGAGGCAGCTCAAGCTGAAGCGCACTAGGGCAGCCTACAGCAGAGCCCAGCAGGCTTGAAAGATTTTTGCCACGACTTAAATAGCCATTTGGTTGTCTTTCTCTCCTCCTGCAGTGGTCGTTGCCAAAGTCTTTCTTCCTCCAGAAGAGCAGCGTTCAATCAAGTGGCTTCAGCAAACTGGAACTGGGCAGACTGGGGTGAGTTTGCACTGGCCGTGACGTGCATGATGTTCACAGTGTGGCTTTAGGACTGGTGTCCTGAGAGAGAACTGGCAGCAGGGAAAGCAGCTTTGTTTAAGGGGAGAGGAACAGGTTGACTTGCAGGCTCTGAAGCCAGCCTCTGCTCTCTGGAGAGTCAGCTGGTGGGGCTGGCATGATGTCTACGCAACTGGGCATGTCTCCTTGGCACTGTGTGCCTAGCTCAGATGGGAGTAAGGCCCAGAACAGCCAGGCTGGGTGATGTTTGGGGTTGTCATGGTTAGGACATGCTGACAAGATGTTCCCCACAAGGACCTGCACCACATCTGTGTGCTCTGATGTGGCCAGCAGTGAGCAGAGGCTCTCAGCCACAGTGTGGGGCTGGGGGAGCTGTGAGGCCTCTGGGACTGCTGCATTCTGCCAGCTTCCCTGAGCAAAGCTGGGCTGCAAAATGGCTGCTGCTCGCCCCGACAGCCTCCTGCAGAGAGGTGTGGCACTGGGGTTCATCTGGGTGAACTGAAGTGGAGGGCAGGCACACCTCTGGTCTCTGGTATTAAGGGAAAGAGCATCCCTGCTCCTGTGCCCAGGCCAGGATGGAGTTAGGTTCACGTGCAGCCAGAGACATCAAGCTGTGACCTTAAAGTCCCATCATTGACTTGAATGTCTGTTGGGTGAGTGGTGCTGCGCAAGGGTGGGGGATGGAGTACATGAGCCCAAGAGCCCCGTCTCTGAGCCTGTGTATGATGATACTGTAGGTGAACATTGCACCGTGGCCCTTCTGATCCTTTCTCGCTGTCCCTAAGCAGCACAAGGTCTCCTTTCTCCTGCAGCATGCTCCTCCCTGCAGCTGGTGAGGACTTCACGAGATGCCTGGAGCCCAGCCCTGCTCAGAGCTTACCTCTCAACAAGTGCACTGATGGAGCCGACCAGAAACCTGCTGGCTGCCTCTCGGACACCGCCCTGGTGATGTGACCAGCCAGCTGCCGTCCCTCCATGGGGACACCTCAACCTACCTCAAAGGAAGAGACAGGAGCTGGCTCTGGAGAGCAAGGACTGTGGGAGACCCCTGCGCTCCCACTTGGTTGTGGGGCTGCTTTTAGAGAGGGATGAGCTGTGTAACTTCCATTTTTAAAACAAATGGCAAAGCCTGGGGAAGTGGGGTTTGTCTGGGCATTGTCCTAGTCTGCTCTTAAAGCCTGACGTGGTGGTTGTGGTTTCTTTGCTGCGTGGGAGCTGGCTGAGCTTGGAGTCAGCCTGACCTTCCTGTCCCCGACCAGCATACGAGCTGAGCCGTTGCTTGCCTGTGTCTCCACGCGCTCCTCTTGAGCCGCTGGGAGCCGAGCCTGCTCTCCTGCCCTGCTGCAGCCCAGCCCTTGGAGAGAAGTCCCAGCCACCACTCTGTGCCTCTGGAAGGAGCGGGGCTCGGGACTTTCGGCTGATCCATTTTGTCCTCTCTGAATGCCTGTGCCAACATCCTGCCCTCCTCCAGCCTCGGGCCAGGGGTGAACCTCGGGCTTGCACAACCGTGGGTACCAGTGTGGCTCCGGTTTGTTTTGGGGACTGTAGGGCTGCCAGGGAGGGACCTGTCAGCCCTCCCGGGTGACTTGCAGCGTGCGTGTGGGGACTGCAGGCTGGTGCTCTTCTCCTGGGCTCTGCTTTCTATTTTCCCTTCATTTCTCAAGGATTTCTATTAAAGTTTAACACTCCGCTGCTCTCCTGGCCTCCCTGGCCCGTTTGGGTCTACGTGGCAGCTCAACTCTCCCTGCACTCTGCCAGGTGCTGGTGCAGGTAGGGTTTCTGCCACCACCTCATGGTTCCCCTGTCCTTCCCGGCGCTGGGGGTTGTTCCTGCTGCCCCGTGGCAGGTAAGCGTGCCCCCCTGCATGGGGGAGTGGCTTCCAGCATAGCTGCTGGGTCTGGGATCTGCCTTATGTCCTGGGGTTTCTCCCACCCCACCATTGACCAAGGGGGACTGAGCAGCCCAGCCCTGCAGGAGGTGAAGGAAGGGTTGGGTCCCCTGAGCTCTCCCTTGCTGGTTTTGGGTTGTGTCCCTCGAGCCTGGCAGGGGGACGCTGGGTGCTTGGGCGGGTTCCTCGGGGGCAGGGGGGGTGGTGAGCCCCATGCGTGTGGGCCCTGGGGCTTGCAGAAAGCCCTTCCCTCCCCTCTCCCCGGAGCTGGGCCCTGTTTCTCCGGTCTCCTTGGTGACAATCTCATCGCTCCTCGGCTTCTCTCCAGCACCTGAAAATAGCTGCCGAAAGTGGAGATGCCTGCTCCCGTCCCTGCTGCCAGCACCCGGCGGTGGCCAGGCTGGAGCCAGGCTGCCCGGATCAGCGCAGCTGTAAGGGCCCGGCCCCATCTCACCCTCTGCACCGCTGTGGGGCTCGGGCCACCCCGAACCGGGGCAGCCACTGTGTCCTCGTGTCACCCCTGCCCTGCTGGCCTGTCCCCAGCACTGAGCCCCTTTCCTCGTCCCTCCTCCCTGCCTTGGGGTGGCACCAGGGGACAGGGGCTTTGCTCCTTGCACCCCACCACGGGCCGGGGTCCAGTTGTCCCCCGGGAGTCAGCCAGAGCCCCTTTGTCCCCTTCGCCCAGCAGCCACCAGCCCACTCGCCCATGGCTGCTCCCGGGCTGGCATGGCAGCTGGCCAAGGGGTTATTTGAACCCTCCTGAAATAGAAAAGGAGCCGAGGGCGAGCGGAGGGTGGGCAGGAGGTGGTGGCCCAGCGGGTGAGGAAGGTTCCCCAGCAGGCGTGGGCTGTCCCCACCATGAGACCCAGGGTGGCTGGGGATGTCTGAACCCCAGCAGGGCCCCGGGCAGGGGGAGGCAGCATGGGGGGAAAAGGGTCCCCAGCTACTCTGGCTGCTGCCCAGCCTGGGGCTGGACCTGGTCCCCCTCCAGCATCCCCGGGGAGCAGGGGGGATGCTGTGCCCCCCACCTGCTCTTGCTGCAGGATGGAGTAGGGGGCTGCCCCTGGGTGGGCAGGGCTGCATCCTGGCAGGCGCTGAGCACGGCTCCTGGCCCACGGGGAGCAGGGACACCTTTTCTGCCCCCAGCCCATCTCCATCACCCCCTCCCTCATGTCGCCGGGGCCAGGGCCATGCCCTCCAGCCTGCTGCTGCGGGGTGGGACCGTGGCAGCATTGCTGGTGTCGGCGGTGTCCCCCCCCCCGGGGCGGTGGCATGGCTGGCATTGCTCGCTGACACCCTATCTGCCAGGCCCCCGCCAGCCGAGGGCCCAGAATAGCAGCGCTGCCCCGCAGTCAGCATGGAGCGGCTCCCCGGCCCCGCTGCGCCCCAGGTACCGCCGGGCTGGGTGGGGGGCCCGGCCTGACAGCCCCTCGCTGGGGGAACAGGCCACCTTTGGGGTGGGAGCGACGGGGCGGGGGGCTGGTGGTCCCCTTCCCACAGCCGGGCAGCCATGGGGATAAAGTCGCAGAGTGCACCCTGGCCAGCCTGCCTGCCCCGCTGTCACCAGTCCCTTGGGAAGGGTCGGGGGACGCTGGCGTAGGGTGGCCTCCTTCCCGGGGCTGGCTGTAGGGTCCTCCTGGGGCAGTCCCTGCACCTTTGTTATTGTAGGGTGGCTCGAAAACGTTGGCTTTGCCAGCAGGTTTGTGCTGCGGGGTCGCTCTTCCCGCTGCGCATGCCGCTTTGTTATGGTGGGGTCTCCTGGGGACTGGGGGGCACGGGGTCAGGCAGCGGGCCATGCTGGCCTTCCTCCTGCCTGGGGCTGCCCCCCTCATTATTGTGGGGGCTCCTGGGGCAGACCTGGTCCCCAGCGGGCAGGTGGGGCTGGTGGGGCTCCCGGCACGGGAGGAAGCAGGACTTGGATTTACACCTTGGCATTGGAGAAGGGAGAGGGCGGGCACGGAGCTGCTGTGGGATGCACTTGTCTCCAACAGTGGAGAGAGGAACCAGGGGGTCTTGCCATCCCCTACCCTGACCTGAGGACCCCTGCTGCCCCCCAGACTTGGGGCACAAGCTGGGCATCCTGGGCTGGAGCCATCATGGCGGCAGCAGGCTCTGGGAGTCCTGGGCGGGTGGGGGGCTCCCGGAGGGGGCTGGGGGCTGAGCCCAGCCCACATCCCCACCCTGAAAGGACAGTCCCCTCTCTCCAGCACAGGGGGGGTCTGGGCAGCCAAGAGGGTGCAGGCAGCACCCATGGGTGGGGGAGAAGCTGGGCTGGCTCCTGCTGACACCCCCTCGCTGTGCGTCCCCTCAGGTGCCACTGCTGGATGCCGCTGCCGGCCCCGAGGAGGAAGGTGGGTAGCAAGCAGCACCTAGGCATGTAGGAGGAGAGGGGCTGGCTCACTCATGCAATGAGCACATCGGTCCTCTGCCCATAGCCTCGTCGCCCTACTCCTCATCTCCTTCCCAGCAACTCCTGCCCGATGCCCCCCAGACTGGAGAGCTGCAGTGCTGTATGCTGCCCCTGTGGAGTGGAGAACGGAGGAGTCTGTGGGGAGCACCCTCTCCCGCAGCATCTCCCCCCACTCCCCCCAGGCAGGAGGGTGCTGAGACCTGGCAGCTCAGCTCACCTGCCAGGGCTGGGGTGGGTTTGCCTGCAGGGTGCCCAGAGGCCCTGTGCCCCAGGGAAGAGGGAGACAGGGAGGAAGAGGAGGAGGAAGACGACAAGCAGAGGACCCCAAGACCTGTCACTTTCACACTGGGCAATGAAATGCTGGGGCTGGGCCCGGACCCAGAGAATGAGTTTCAGAGCCCTGACGGTGAGGTCTACATGCACTTCATGAGGAGCCACTGCTGCTATGACGCTGTTCCCACCAGCTGCAAGCTCGTTGTCTTTGACATCTCCCTGGAGGTGATGAAGCAGGGGATC
>WHYT01017113.1:172169-186802 GCA_009806455.1 Tetrax tetrax
GGCCCGGCCCGGCGGAGGGAGGCAGCGGGCACTCACCCACCCACCCGCTAGGACCCCGGCCGGACCCTTGGGGAGGGGGTGAGTCCGGCTGCCCGGCTCCCCGCGGGGGGCGCGGAGGGGGCTCGGCGTCCCCCTGCACCCAGCCCTGGTAGGATGCTGCCTTCCTCCCGGACCCAGCTGGGGCTCTTCTTCATCCTCCTCTGCCCCGCCAACATCATCGGGCTCTGGTGGTGAGTAGGACGTGCCGGGGTGGGTCCCGGGAGGGTCCCGGGAGGGTCCCTGCCTCTCCGTCCCCTCCACCCCAGCTTGGGGACAACAAAGTCCCCTACCCCCAGGGCACCCCGTGGGTGGGGATGGGTGCTCGCTGGCCAGGCTAATCCAGATCGGGAGGCACCCCCACGCTGTAGGGGTCCGGGCACACGAGTGCATGGGGGACAGCAGGCTGGTGGGTGGACCCTGCGGGTATGGGACACTCAGTCCTGAGAAGAGAGTTGCAACCTGCTTCCCCACACCCTAAGCCCGCAGCCCAGGATGGCTGCACGCCCGTGGGGTAGGGAAGGGGGAGCAGGGGCCTCCAGACCCCTCCAATAAGTCAACTTTAATTAAAAGCCCGAGGGTCCTCACTGTGTCCCCTCCTGAGAGGTGGCCTGGACACGGCGGGGACAAAACCCGTGTTTGTAATGGTGCCTTCATCAAAGGCAGAGACGGTGCCGTGCAGGATACTGGAGGGGGTGGGGGATTCATTACAGGCGCAGAGCTGGGACCCAGCCTTGGAAAGCCCAGGTATCTGTCGAAACATGAACTATTTAAATCTATTAAGAATTTCACCCAGCCTGTCTTTATCCGGTTTTAAGTGCTTAGATTCCAGCTCTCCAGCGTGCCGTCCGGGCTATCATTCATTATCTGAGGCTATTCGTCTCCACATTGTCACACTCTTTTGACCCCTAAAATAAAGCTCTCCATAAGCCTTTCCCCTCCCGGTCCCCCGCCCGCCCGCCAGTGATTTATTCCGCAGCTCTATCCCCTTTGCTAGCCCTGGCTTCAGGGGTGCAGGGTGACAGTGGGGGGAGCCTTGGTGGGTCTAAATGGTGCCCTTATGATTGGTTTGACACCAGCTGAGAGCTTGGCCCCAGAGCCCAAGTGCTGTGTTTGTTGCTGGGGAAGGGGTGAATGCAGATCTGGCAGGGGCTTGCCTTGGGTTTTTGGTAGAGGGGAGAGCAAGGTAGGGTGAGCCCTGGCCAGGGCAGGGTGCGTGCCAAGGGTCCCCCTGCTCCCTGCCACCCACCTCAGGTTAGCTGTGCCATCCAGGGGTATGGTCCCTCCCCTTGTTTTATCCCTGCTCTGTACTCACAGCTGTGCCTTCAGCTGTCTCCACTTTCTATGCCCCATCCTTATCAATACTGACCTGGTGAGCCCTCACCCCCAAGCTCAGGCCCTGCTGCCCAGCTCTGGGGATATTGCTGCTATCCTGCCCGTGGCTGGAGTGGGCAGGGCTGAAACGGGAGCTCGCTTTGCGTTCAAATCAGGGGCAGGGAGACGGCAATGTGCTGGGGTACTGCTGCCCCCCACCCTGGCTGCTCAGAGCCGCGTCTCACTGCTGAGCCTGGGCCCTGCTGGTGCTGTGACCACGTCGTGTGTGCGCTGGCAGCGCTGACTTGGAGAGATTAGCAGGATTTGGCAGAGGAGGGCAAGGGGTCAAACTTGTTTTTTCTTCTTTTAAAAAAAGAAGAAGAAAAGGAACCTTTAATTTAAGAATAATAACCCAGCTGCATGCAGTGTAGCCAAATGCGGTGGGCAGCGGAGCGGCTGTGGGGGGATCACCAGCACGCACCCTGCTTCACTCCACAGCCCCGAGCCAGCGAGCCGGGAGGAGGTGATGTGTGGATGAGGCCACCAGCACCACCAAACGGACGTGCCGGGCTTCCCGGGAAGGGGCATTGGAGCAGCCGGCTGATTCACGAGCTGCTTCCCCAGAGTTTGGGATATCCGGCCCCCAGCTGAGATCATCCCTCATTTCCAGGGAGCTCTTTCGATGCGGGGGAGAGAGGTCCAGGCGCTGCCCAGCCCTTTGAGCCAGCTCAAGATGGGCATCTTCCCACGCGTCTATTCCTGGTACCCATGCCCTCTCCTAGGTCTGGGTAGCACTGGTGTCTGTGGGTATCGCTTTTGGTGAGGAGGGGTTCAGGGGTACAACCATGTGTTGTGCAAGGGCTCCTGGAAGTGCCAAGGCTGGTGGCATCTGTGCATAGGGACTTTGGTGGCATGCCTTCACGTGGGCATCTCTGGGCACCCATGGCAGGAAAGGAGGATCTCACCCCCCCATCCCACCCCTGGGATGTGTAGTGGTGGGGGATGCAGGGTCTGCCCGTTTGAGGCATTTTTTCCCAGGCTGGTGACAAAGTGATTTCTGAGAGTGGCACGACGGGGTGCAGCAGGGCTGGGTCCTGGGGGGGATGGTCCCCAGCCCAGTGACACAGCAGGGCTCGGCTGCTCATGGGTGGTAACGGCACCCGTCAGGATCCTGGCAGACAGCTGCATCTACAGAGAAAGTTTTGGGTGCGATATCTGAGTAGTAACGGCATGCTGATGACATCGTAGTCTGAGAAAGGGCATCTTCTTTGTGGTGGGATGTCCCCATAGGGCTCCCTGAAGGTACAGTCACCCTTGTCCTGTATCCTCCGTGCCCCCGTGTCTGAGAAGAGGCAGAGGGACA
The DNA here is from genome assembly GCA_009806455.1 of Tetrax tetrax. Classification (NCBI taxonomy): domain Eukaryota; kingdom Metazoa; phylum Chordata; class Aves; order Otidiformes; family Otididae; genus Tetrax; species Tetrax tetrax. The sequence goes on from WHYT01017113.1 coordinate 174,883, forward strand.
GGGGGCCCTGCAGACACAGACCTTTCCATGGCAGAGAGGAGCCAGCAATGGTCAGTGCTGATGGGAAGATGTGTCGTTCGGGTGCTGCCAGTCCCTTGGCTAGTGCCAGGCTGCAGGGAACGGCTTCCCTTGCTCCCACCAGCCCTGTGAAATCTTTCTTCCTCCTTTCCTCATCTTTTCATGTTTCTCACCCAGCTCCTTGGGCAACAGTGATTCCTCCCTCAGCAGGATAAGCAGGGACTGCCTGGGCCTCCTGGGCTGGCCTGGGGGTTGCAGGGATACAGGGTAGGCAAACCTGGTGTCTCAGGAGCTCTGGGCAGGTTAAGGGCAGGATTTTAGCCAAGCAGATTTACAGCCAAAAGCAGTTGGGAATTGGAAGAGACAGCAAGGGGCAAAACCATCCCGGGTGAGATGTGCTCCACTCTGGCTCTGGGTCTGAGGGGCCCTGGAGGGACACCTGCCCTGCGTCCCCTTCCCATGCCAGTGCATCGCCAGGTTTTCATGGGGCTCCTTCAGAGGAGCTCAGGGAGGACACATCCAGTGGTATCCACGGCTGCAACCTTGCTTGAGGGGTCCCAGCCCCATGTCCCCTGAAGCCACAGACTCCCAGGTGGGTTTCATGCATTGATGGGCTCCCCTTCTCCTGCGCTGCGCCGACCAGCACCAGCACCCCGTGGAGCCTGTAAGGGCAAGCTGTAGGGCCCTGCCTGCATGCCCTGGGGTGAGCATTGTGAGTCACCCTCCAGGCTTGCTGACCCACACCAGCCACCCCACAGCCCACGGCCCGCCATGGCGCCTGGCGGACTGAGCTGCCCGGCTGCCCCAGGCATGCCCCCTGCCCCCACCCCCGGAGCAGCACTGTGTGGGCAGCAAAGCACCTGCCAGCGTGGGAGCCCCTGCCTGGCATCATCTCCCTGTGTCCCTTCTGGGGCAGCCGCTGACCCAACAGGTTTTTCAAAGGGAAAATATTTCCCTTGCACTCCTTGAGATGACACTGGCTCCAGAATTGGGCTACTTGTGTCCTCCTGCAAAGACTGGAACTGAGCTTTCCCCCATGCCACCCCTCATCCAGCCCTTGTGCCACCCCAGCTCCAGCCTCAGAGGAAGAATGCAGTGACCAGAGGTGAGTGGACCCCTTTCTTCTCATCCCAGCCCCTCCAGGGCTTGGACACAGCTTTGGACCGCTGCCTCTGTGGGCATGTGCTCCCTCCATCCCTCCCGCTTCCCGCAGCACAAGCTTGGGCAGCTCCTGCCCACGAGCGCCCGGCCTCGGCCTGACCCTGCAGCCGGCAGGTCCGTGTGTGGATGCCATGCCACACCAAAGCCTCTTTCCTTTGGGTGGCTTCCCAGCTGTTTGCATGCCGTCCTTGCCGAGGAGGTGTGAGAAGGAGGGCAGGGAATGGGGTCCTCCTGCTCTCTCCGATGCAAGGCGTTTCCCACTCCCTCGATGCCCCTGCTGCCACTCCTCAGCCAAGCCCGGCCGTGCCCCCCAGGGCAGTGACTTGCTGCTTACTCACCCACCCCGTGCTCCCCCTGCTCTGCTTTCCACACCCGACCGCCCCAGTCAGTGGCAGCACCCATGCATTGCCCCGGGTGAGGGACTGGCTATCCGTTGTGGGCCTGCGTGGGATGAAAGGAAAGCTGGACCGGTGAAAATTCATGTGTGTGTGTCCCCCTTGCCCTATTTGCACAGGTTGGAAAGAGATGGGATTCTCACAGGGCTGTCACTGAGTGTGGTACCACTGGGTGGCCTGTCCAGCCAGGGATGGAGCTCAGCTCTCCAGGGATGGTGTCCTGCAGCTCCTGTCTCTCCAAGCAGGTGGAGAAGTGTCTGTGGGCTTGGGGTGATGGGCCAGGTACGCTGGCACCCTGCATCCCCCTCCTGAAGGTATCCAGGGGCTGGGATGGAGACTCGGATGTGAGGCGAGCTGTGCCCTCGCAACCCCACAGCAGGGTCCCCTTGTCACACGGGAATGCCCAGGCAGCAGTGCTCAACAGGTGCAGACCTGACTGGTCCCACGTGCAGCTGTCATGGCACAACTGCCACTCTCCCTCCGGCTTTCACAGCCTTCAGGACCAAAGGAGACGCTTTTCCACCCAAGAAGCAGGTGCCATTTGTGAAGGCTGTCCATCCTCTTCCTCGGTGCTAAGCTCTGCCAGCCCCTATCCATTAGCTCCATGCAAACTGGGACCACACTGCCTCCTCCCATCGCGGTCTGCTGGCAGGGGCCAGGAGAAGCCCTGCTCCACACCATACCCATGTCCAAGGAGGAGAAAAGCGGGAAGAGGAGCTCATCATCCTGGTTCCTTTCAGGGCGAGGCAGCAGCCACTCGGCAGCAGTTTCAGCAGCAGATGAAGGGCGCTGAGGGCAGGGGGCAGGGATGCTGCTGAGGCGCCGAGTCCAGCCGGGGTCTGGCGAGTGGGAGGTGGCAGGGGGCCGGGGTGCCCCGGGCGAGTTTGGGGGGAGCCAGGCTGGCGACCCAGTTCCTTCACCAGGGCAGGAGGAGGAGTGCCCGGCGGCAGAGGTGGGGCACCTTAATTGTAGATGCGGGAGGCCTTGGAGCAGGACAAGCTCAGGCAGATCTGGGCCCCGCGCCGGAGCCCTTGCCAAAGCGGTAGCAGTTTGGCAGCATTTTTCTTGCCCTTGTCTCCCCCTCGCCCCCCCACCCCCAAACCCTCCAAAGCAAAACAGCTCTTGGGCTCCCGGCAGCCTCCCCGTGCCAGAAAGCGGAGCCCAGCGGAAATTAATATCACGCTGGACTTAGGCAGCCCACCCCACACCTCGTCGGCACGGCCGGCGAGCTCCCGTGCGCTCCCACCGGCCTCTCCGCCACCCGAGCCATGGGTGGGGACCCCCACGGTGCCGGCGAGCCGCCCGCCGCCCCCCGGCCCTGCGGGGCTGAGCTCTTCTTCCCGGCCTGATTCGGCGGGCCGGGGTGAGCCGCAGTTCAGCATTTGATCTGATGGCCTCGGGGGGCTGGCGCTTCGTTTTTATATGAGTACAAAGAGTCGTCTCTTAATGAAAGTCCCGTCCTGCCTCTGCTTCTTCCCCACCCCTCCAGAGCAGGCAGCCAAACCTCCGCCATCCCACTGGGGATGTCGAGACCCCAGGGTCCCCAAGGAGGGTGAGTTGGAGCCTGGCATGGAAGCTTGAATCCTCATGTGGTCATCATGTGATGGGAATGGACGGACTCGCTGGTGGCTTTCCATGTGAGCCTCAGTTTCCCCATTGATGGAGGACATGTGCTAGCCCAGCCACAGCCCCATGATGATTCCCCAGCTGCCTGATCCCATCGCAGATGCACCCGTGCATCACGCAGCAAAGGGAAACTGAGCCCAGGGAGGCGGGTGCTCCCCAGCAGCGGTGTGGGCTTGCCTCAGTTTCCCTGCCAGAGGTCACCTTTCCAGGCTGTGTCCCTCAGTTGAGCTGTTTAACCCTTTAAACCTCCAGCCAAAGCATAAGGGCTCATTTTCCGTGTTGTGCGAGAGGGTGTGTCTTCCCCAAACCCAGCTGGGATTTGGTGGGCAGGAGATGCGGGCAGCTTGGGAGCCTGATGTGGGGCAGGGGAAACCTGACAGGACCTCGAGCTTTAAACAAGTGGCTCGGAGGGAGTTTGCGCTGGGGGCAGGATGGCAAGTAAAGTCCTGCAGCCGGGTGTCCTGAACACAGCCCCCCAGCTGTGCGAGAGCAAAAAGGAAACCCAGGACACAGTTAAACACTGAGATTCCGTGTGTGATTTTCAAGCCCCTGGGGCTTGGCCAGACTATAAAGGCCTGGGTTTGGAAGCTGCAGTGCAGCTGGTGCTCCCCAGCGAGCGGGGCTGTCGGTAGCACGGGCTGCCTGGGTGCTGTTCCCCAGGGGACCCCAGGGGACGTGGCCTCACAGTCCTTGGGCGTCTCAAAGCGCTGGGGAGTGCTGGGTCCAGCCCTGGGGTCTCATGGGCATCCACAGCCAGGAAAATCACGTTATTGAGCAGGACAAGCTCCGAGCCCACAGGAGCAGCACTGGAGGCGAGGAGGGCTGAGCAGGGCTGCATTTGAGGCATGCTAAATTCGGGTGGCCCATGGCCACGATGTCTCTGGGCTGCGGGATGGACGGTGTGGGCAGGAGGCTGTCAGCACAGCGTGCCTGCCCGCTGTGGCTCCCGTGTTGCCCGCGGCGGAGCTGGAGCATTGCCCGCCCTGGCACGGGGCACGGTGCTGGCGGGCGGCACATCTGCGCGAGCCATGCCATGGAGGGCACTCCAGGCAAAATGTGTGGGGAAAGTACAGGAGTTTCTGTAGCCAGCGGCATGCCGGGGAGCGTGGCGTCGTGCTCAGACTTTGCCTTGCAGCCCGGAGAGCCAGGCATTTCACTCCAGCTGTGCTGGCGAGGAGGAGCCGCCTCTGGCATGGACCCAGTTGAGACTTGCCCTCCCGCGTTGGCATCGGCGGGGCTGGCAATGCCACCTGCATCCCTCCCTTGCGCGCCCGCTCCCGCCTGCTGCTCCGTTCCTCCAGGGCCGGTGGCTGGGGAGGGGGAGGTGAGCAAGGGAGCCTGGCCAGCAGCCAAGGGACTTTATCACCGGCAAGGTCACTCGGCTCCTCTCCCACGGGGTAAAGTAGTAAGCCCCCCCCCGGAGAGGGGGAGGCACACCAAGAGGGCTGGCTGGGCTCCCCGCTGCACCCGTGGGGCTCCGGGAGCTGCAGCTGTGCAGGGCATCTGTCACACCGTGATGCCAGGGCTGTGCCGGGTCAGCCCCAGACCCAAAGAGCAGGTGCTGAGCAGCACAGTGTCTCTGCCACTTCCCATGGTGGACACAGCCATCACCCCCAGGGAGGTCCCCAAGAGCTTCAGGATGGGGCGTGGCTTTTGCCAGCATTATCCTCCAGCCAACCCTGCAGCCAGGGATCTCCCCATTCCCCAACTCCCTGGGCAGGGAAAGGTATTCCCCTGGTGCTGGCACCCGGGTGCCACCCATACCTTTTGTCTTGCCCTCCCTGCATACCTCTCCTTGTCCCCTTGTCACCCGGGCTCAGCACTGAGCCGGCACTGCTCCATCCCCGGGAGCCAGTCTGGCCGTGCCCCGTCCCCACCGCGATCCCTCCCAGCCCGGGTTGGGTGCTGGTTTTTCTCTGCTCGCTGTCCCTCCTGCAGGGCAGTGGGGAGCCCCCTGGTCATGGACCCCAACAGCATTTGCCGCAAGACGAAGCGGCTGGCGGGGAAGCAGGCGGAGCTGTGCCAGCTGGAGCCAGAGATCGTGCAGGAGGTGGCCAAGGGCACCAAGCTGGGTGTCCGGGAGTGCCAGTACCAATTCCGCTTCCGCCGCTGGAACTGCACCAGCCACAGCAAGTACTTCGGCAAGATCCTGCAGCAGGGTAAGGTCAACGCTTCCTCAGCTTCCCATCTCCCAAAAAGCAAACCACAGCCTCCAGCTGCCTGGCCACGCGCCTCCCTGGGACTCCTGGAGCACAGTCTGGGCACGCAAACCCGTGTGTGTGTGTGTCTGTGTGTGTGTGAAGGGGCTTGCTCAGTGCTCCCCGGTGCAGTCATGCTGAGGTTTTACTGCCGGGACATGTCTCCCCGTGTTGTAATGAAGCAATTACCGATGCTCCCAGACAGCGCGGGGCTTCACAAAGCCCAAGAATGCACCCTCGTCTGGCAGTGATTTACTGCTCCCCCGGGACCCTGGGGTGTGCTGGGGGAAGGGGTCCGGGTGGGAGGAAGTGCAGCCGCTGGGAGCTGCACCTCGCCCCGTGGGTGCCCTGCAGCTCCTTCCTCCTGGCCTCGCAGGGTGCGGAGGAGAGGAGGGCTGGCCCACCGTCCCTGTGTCCCCGGCTGGCACCCTGGTGTCGCCCTGAGGGACAGGGAGGGATGAGCTGGTCCCAGCCAGGTGGAGGCAGTGGTCCAAGCCCAGCCCAGCCGCATCAAAGCTGGAGCAGGGGCAAAGCACGGGGGCATCTGTGGTTCTGTAAGGGGTGGGAAAGCCCTGACACCCTGCCCAGGGAGAAGGGGCTGGGGGGGGGACAGGAAAGGCAGGGGATACTCAGAGCACCTTGGGTGGTAGGGCCACTTCAGTGGGTGGTGAGTTTAGTCCTGCCCCTGCTCCCACGCTGGTCCCTGTGCCAGGGGGATGAAGATGTTCGAGCGAGTCCCGGTCTCCTCAACCGTCACATCTCTCCCCGGTGTATCCGTCGGGCCAAAGCAGCGTGGGTACGCCCTTGGGCCCTGCAAGGGGTTTCGGGTGGCAGTGCCCTGACGGCAGAGGTTTGCTGTTTTTCTGCTCCCCGGAGACACTGGTCGTTGCAGAGTGCCCTGGGCACTAAGTGGCTGTAGTGCTGGAGTGGGGAGGAAGCAGAGCTGGGGCCCTGAGGGAGACACCAGCCTGTGGCAGGGGCGGGGCACACTCATTTAAGCAACTGATTTGCAAGTGTGGGTTCCCCTGACATAGGGAGGTGTATTCCACCAAGGGGAAGGGAGACAAGGTATGTGGAGTCACTCCTGCCTCGGGATTTGCCTGGTTTCACACTGTCCTGGAAGCAACACGGTGGGGATCTGTGCCAGGCAGAGCTCTGGGCTGGAAATGGGATGGTGCCAGGATGCCAGGGCCAGACAAGGTAGCGAGTGGATGATGCTGGTGGATGAGCTGTCGGGTACCCGGGGGGCAGCTTGGGTTGGAGCAGATGCAGGCATGGGCGTGCTCAAGGAGCCACCACGCTCTGTTTGGCCCAGGCTTGCTGGTGGGGCAGTGGAGATGAGCAGTGTCTTGGGGGTGAGTTTGGGAGCCTCTGGCACTCTGAGGACATGGGACATCCCAGCTAGAGGCGTGAAGGTCCCTAGGGCATCAGAAGCAGAGAGCTCACCTTGTGCAGAGAGATGCCAGCAGGCACCAGCCTCCTTGTAAGCCTGCAGGGACCGTATAAACCATCCCAGCATTTTTGGGGTTCCCAGCTGCTGTCGGATGGGCATCTCTCAAAGATGCTGCAGTAAGCTCCGGTTCCCAGCTGTGGCCTCTGCGGCACAGTTGCAGCCGTCTCCCCTTCCCTCCCTGCCGCCTGTGCCAGGCCTGGCGTGCCAGGGCAGGCTGGCTCGGGGGCAGCCACGTGTCTGGAGGAGCTGTCAGAGGAGCAGCATCCCCCCGGGGCCCGGGCTGGCAGGGTGGCACGGGGAGCTCTGCCAGCTGCGGGCTGCCGCCCGAGGGCTCTGCCAGCCCCAGGCGGGAGCAGGCGGGTGGTCGTATGGATTAGGGGGGGTCAAGAGGGCCAGGGCAGGGGACCCTGTGGTGTCACTGCTGGCAAGGCATCAGTGCACCCAGTTCCTACCAGCACCAGTGGGCTTGTGGAGGAGCTGCTCATGGAGCCAGTGCCCAGGAGCCCCTCTTCCTGCAGGCCACCCAAGTCAGAGTGCTGGAGACGGAGGGATGGGGGACCCTCCAAAACGCACCCTATCCTCTGTCCCCATGTCCTGGGTCCCCCCTATGTGTCACCACCCTGGGCCAGCCTTGCCCTGGTATTCAGGTGGGCAGGGATTCACCTGGCACAGGGCGGGGGGAGTGCAGGAGCCCTCCAAGCAGGGTGCCGCGCCCCCGCTGCCAGAATCCCCCGCTGGCTGCGGCTGCGAGCGGCAGGTCCGGGCAGGGGAAGGATGCTTGGAATTCGTGTCCCGGAGCAGAGAGAGACAGGAGCAAATACTAATAATAAATAATCCTGCAGGGTGGAGGCTGTGCCGGCAGAGGGAGGGGGGCAGGCAGTGCCCCGTGGCAAAGTGGGTATGGGGGGAGAGCGGGCAGCACAGCTTCATCGCTGCCACCTCGCAGAGGGGTGAGTGGCACCCACGGTGTCCTCACAGCACTTCTTTCCAGGTGCTGGCTTGCAGCTGGGGATGGGATTTTTACTGCTTGGAGGGACATCGCAGGGTGGTGCAAGGAAGCTGCGGGTACCACCCAGTCACCCGGGACCCCCCTGCAGTCAGCACCAGCTTACTGAGCTGCCCTCTTCCCTATGGGGTAGCACCCATCCTTGCAAGGGGAAGTAGGAGGTTTGTTGCCCCTAGGACTCTACATCTGGGATGGAGGAATGCTGGCAGGCTCTGGCCATCCCCCAAATTCTGCGTATGTGCTTGCAAGATACATCTCCTGCCCCAAGCAGCCCGCCCAGGAGTGGGTGCACCACCCAGGGAACAGCACAGAGAGGATGCTTTGCTTGCAGAGCCTTTGCCAGAGCTGACCCTGCATCCCGGCTCTTCCCCTGCAGACATCCGGGAGACAGCCTTCGTGTACGCCATCACGGCGGCCGGGGTGAGCCACGCCATCACACAGGCCTGCAGCATGGGCGAGCTGCTGCAATGCGGCTGTGAGCTGACGCGGAGCCGGGCTCCCCCCTCACCCACGGCGGGTCCGGGCACTGAGGGCACGGCCTGGGAGTGGGGGGGCTGTGGGGACGACGTGCAATTCGGCTACGAGAAATCCCAACAGTTCATGGATGCCAAGAGCAAGAAAGGCAAAAATGACATCCGGGCTCTCATCGACCTGCACAACAACGAAGCCGGGCGCTTGGTAAGGCCTCTGTGCTCCCTGCCCTCTGCAAGCATCACCCTCCTCCATGCCCCTAAACACCTCAACTCTCCACCTTTATCTCCTCCAAGTCACATACCTGCACCAAATTTGGGTGAAATACGGACCAATACCTTTCAGGAGCACTTTGGGGGTGATCTGGAACCCTCCTGTGCTCCCTCCTAGCACCATCCCCTGGGCCAGCCAAGAGGCAGGGTTTTGGCTGGGGGTGCTGGGAGGTGGGGGACTATGGCTTGAGCATCGCCATCTCTTCCCCAGGCAGTGCGCAGCTACATGAGGACAGAGTGCAAATGCCACGGGCTGTCGGGCTCCTGCACCCTGCGGACCTGCTGGCGGAAGATGCCCCATTTCCGAGAAGTGGGAGACCGCCTGCTCGAGCGCTTCAACGGGGCCTTCAAGGTGATGGGGGGCAACGACGGGAAAACCCTCATCCCTGTGGGCGACAACATCAAACCACCCGACAAGCAGGACCTCATCTACTCGGCCGACTCACCGGATTTCTGCTCGGCTAACCGTAAGACGGGCTCGCTGGGCACCCGGGGCCGTGTCTGCAACAGCACGGCCATGGACACGAGTGGGTGCGACCTGCTGTGCTGCGGGCGAGGGCACCGGGACGAGACGGTGGTGCTGGAGGAGAACTGCCTTTGCCGCTTCCACTGGTGCTGCGTGGTGCAGTGCCGCAAGTGCTCCGTCCGTCAGGAGCTCAGCCTCTGCGTCTGATGGCCAGGAGTCAGGCAGGGACAATTTTGGGGGTGTCGCCCCCAAGCTCACACTGTGACCCCTCACCTGGGACAGACACAGGCCGAGGCTGGGGGGGTGAGCCCAGCTCTGTGCCTTGGGGAGTCCCGGCTTCCCTGGGGGATGGCGTGGGGCTGCCTGGCATCCCCATGGGCCCTTGGGCTGCGGGCACAGGGCTTCCACTAATAAAGCTATTTAAAGCCGGTGTGCCGCAGTGCTTCCTGGGGAGGGCTGGGAAGCACTGACCGCCGTAGCGGGAAGGGACTGGCCGGAGAGCCGCCCTGCGCCGGCCGAGAGTCCCAAACAGCCGCATTCCCTCCAGCCTCCTGTTTGCGCTCGCTGTACTGGGACCTGTGGCAGAGCCCGGCTCATTTCTCATCCACTCTTTGCTTTTCTCTGCTGTCGTAGAGCCAGGGGATGAATGTGGATGAGGGCGAGCACTCTCCTGCCCCGCTCTGCAGCCCCTAGGCTGGGTGGGTGCTCTCCTCCCACCATCCATGACCACCATTGCTTGGAAATGACAGTTTGTGTCCTGCCACCACCTGACCTGGAATTTCTGTGATAAACTGCAGTCCGTGGTCCCCTCCGCTCACCCCTCATGCAGGAGGTACGGCTAGGTGCCCCGACACCATGGTGCTCGCAGATGTCCTCTCTTTTTTCCACTCTGTCCTCAGCCACCTTTGCCGCAGTCCCCACCGCGAGGCCTGGCACGGAGAAGCCCCGTGTGGCGCTGGCACTGCTGGCTTGGTGGCATGTGAGGCATTCGCTTGGCCTGCCGCGGGCCACGTGCAGGCTCACCTGGGCGGCGTGGTGCCAGGCATGCCTTGGTAACCTGATAAGCCTCTGCCCCTCGTGGGCAAGCACAGGGTGAGGAGCAGCCCACTTGGGCAGGCTGCCATCCCTCTGCTCCAGAGGGTCCAAGGGTCTCCGAGGGTCCAGGGGTCTCCAGAGGGTCCAGGGGTCTCTCTCATGCCACAGGGACCCTGGGGGAACTGCCAGGCAGGGCAGGAGTGGAGCTTGCAGCACCGGGCACGCTTCGTGGCAAGGGGAGTGGCGGCAGGGTGATACCCACCAGCTGATCTCTCCTTGCCCACCCCCAGGCAGCCAGCGGGGAAGGGCAGGGGAAGCAGGGTGCTGATGAGCCATTAACCTGGCCCAGCTGGGGTGGGAGCCTACATCTGTTGGCTGCAGCTTCACAGCTGGAAACTCCCTCCTGGATTGCCCACAGTGGGAGAGGGGAGGCACATGGGGATCCCAGAAACTCCCAGTCACGTGCCCACCTGTGGGAACACATGGGTGGGTGTGAGCAGAGCTGGGTGGGTGGGAGTGAAGGTACCCATGCACGCAAGCAGCTCAGTGTATGCCTGCGTAAGCGTGCAGGCAACACGTCTCCGCATGTTCACGACCATACGCATGCATGTGAGGTTGTGTACACACCCATCACCGTGTGTGTGAGCCCCTCGCGGGTGTGCAAACAAGTCGGCCCACGTGTCGTCATGTGTGTCTGTGGATACAGGGCACACTGTCCGCGCGCGTGTGCCGCTGACACCGTCTCCCTGTGTGCCTACATGCGAGCATGTTTTTTTGCACGTGTCTTACTGTGTTTGTGCAGGTGTGTCTGGGACAGGGAGGACATGCGTGGGCGCAGGAGGGCCCTGCAGGAGGGGAGCTTCAGGGTCTATGTGCTGGGAGATGCGGGGACCCATTTCGTAAGCTGAGCAGGTTCCTTTGCATTAGAAACACTGAAGTGCACCTCACAGCCCTAGGCTTCCCGTCAGGGGAGCTCAGCTCAGGCAGGTCCTGTGAAACTTTGGGTCACCCCTGCTCTCCCCCGAAGCCATCCCAGGCTGAGGCCAGTTATACTGGGTGATTCTGAATCTCTCTGTGAGATATCAGAGCACGGGTTGAGCCCAGTAGAGCTCTGTCCCAGCTCTGACCTTCAGCAAGCTCCTTCTCTGAAGCCTGCCTCAGTTTCCCCACAATGGGCTGCTTTCATGCTCCTGGCTGCACGGATGTGGCTCTGGAGGTCTGGATTATGGACAAACCCTGGAGAAGACAGTTCTTGCGAGCAGGGGGTCTGACCCGTGTCCTCTCTGCCATTGCCCCAAATCACAGCTTCTGAAGGCTGGAGACCACAAACTCCAAAAATGTGGAGAGGGAAGAAGCTGGGAAATGGAACTAGAACAAGGGCAGGGAGTTCTCACCTGGAGAAAGGCACATGGCCACGGATTGTGGGGGTGACTCCTCTGCACCTCCAGGATATCTCCAAGGGCCTTGCCCAGCTGTGGAGGAGGGTTAGCTCTTGCAGGGGCTGCCAACTCCCTGCCACTGCTCTCTGAGCTGGCAGAGCCAACTCTGTTCCCTTTGTAGCCAGGAGAGGCCCTGACACAGGCAGGTGACACTGGCAGCCAGGTAGGGTCTGGACCTGGCCCAGTGGTCTGAACGGCCAGCAGAGCCCCCAGCTCTCCAGACCCCTAGGAACCCCCTGAATCCCCCCAGGAGCCCGCAGTTTCCAGCCCCGGGGGGCGCAGCATCCCCGCCGTCGCCGTGGCAACCCGGGATACGGGGCGGGGCGGGGCGGCCGGTGAGGCGGCAGGCGGCCGCCAGGGGGCGCTGCGGCACGGCACGG
>WHYT01017113.1:193380-208339 GCA_009806455.1 Tetrax tetrax
GAGGGGGTCCCGCAGCCCCGGCCCGGCCCAGCACGGCTGCAGCCCCCCTCCGGCTCAGGGCGCTGTCAGGGCCGCTGCCCCCCCTCCTCCGCGGCGTTGTCCGCTCTTCTGGCCGTCGGAACCCCCCCAGCGACCACCCTGCCTGCCTCAGTTTCCCCGTTCTCCTCGGGCGGAGGACGAGCATCGCTGCCGGGGGGATGCCGGCGGGGATGTGGCATGAGGGACGGTGCCCACGGGATGGCTGCCTTTGGGCTCCGCACCCCAGGGGTGCGCAGGGGGGTGGGGGGATCCACCTGCGTCCCTTTCCCGGTTCCGCCGATCCTAAAGGCGAGGGGGGGCGGTAAAAGGAGGCCGACTGCCTTCCAGAAAACGGCCCCCCAACACTCACCACCCCCGTCCGGCTCCATCTCCCCCGGGTGGCTGGCAGCTTCCCTGCGCCCGCTCCCAAACTTGTGCACTGTAGGCAGCCAGGGGTTAACTCTGGTGCTGGTTTGACTTGGGGGGGGGGGGGGGTGTCCCCCGCCCTTCCCCCTCCCTCCAGCCCCTTTAAATATAATTTGTTAACGTTGGGACTTGTATTAATTAAAGCAGCAGCCGCTGCAGCCTGTGACCTGGGGGCTTGTCACCGTGAAATCAAGTTTAAATCCAGATTTCAAGGGGAAAGAGAGCAGGGGGGAACGCGGTGTCCTCCTGAGGAGGGTGACAGTGACAGCTCCTTGCCGGTCCCCGGCACCCCTGAGCCCTGGGTGGAGCAAGAGGCAGAAGGACCTGCCCTCCGCTCTCCGGGGCCCTAGAGAAGGACCCCTGCCTCAGTTTCCCTGCTGTGCAATGGGGTGAAGGACCACAACGTGTCGTCCCCCCCACCCCGAGATGCCCTGGGAGAAGGTGGCAGGCGCCGCGGCTCACTCAGGACAGGCGGGGGGACAAGGTCCTTGCGGTGCTTGGGGCAGGAGCTGCTGGGGCTTGGGGATGGTGGTAGTTATGGACCTGCTTCGCATCTCGTGTCATCTCGTGGGCTTGCTTCCACAGCGTGAATGAGCACGGGAGCCGGGCAGAGGATTTCCCCTCTTCTGTAGGGGCTTTGGAGGGATGCATCCCCCTCCCGATCTCCTTCTCTCTGCTCTCCCCCCATCTTGACTCTCCCCATCAGAGTCACTGTGGATTTGCACTGGGGCAGACCCACGGATCACCCGTGGAAGTGGTGGGGTGGGTATAAACACCCTTGGGAAGCTGGAGAAAGCAGCACCCCGACCCTGACAGCTCCCCTTCCCCCCCGCCCTGTGCAAGCTGTAATTCAGCAGAGACCCTGGGGCTGAGCCCTTCCTCCAGAGCTGGGCGAGCGCTGAGCTGGAGAAGTCGGTCCCTGACCCCAGAGAGCTGCTTCTGTCTGTGTACCTGCACCAGTTGCAGGATTTTGGGGAGCAGAGAAGGGGTAACACTTCTCCCCGAGACCTGGCTGCTCTGTAAGGCAGCTGCAGTCCTTCCTCTAGCATCTTCCTCCAAGTCTCGTTTCTGTAATCAAGGTTCAAAGGGCTCCAAGCTCCTTGCTCCTCCCAGGTACCTGGCTCTTGGCTCTTCCCAGGGGAAAGGGAGCCCTACCTGGAGCAAGCTCTCAGCAGGGACTGAGCTGTCCTGAGCAAGGAGCTGAGCTCCTGATAGACCTTGCTGCAAGGTGCAGGATGCTGCTGAGCATCCCGCTGCCTGCTGCTCGCTTTGCAGCTCCTCTGCTCGGACAGTGTGGATCCCAGGGTCCTTCACGCCATTCCCTGGAGCTTGGCAAACACTTCTTCCCTTTCCGTCTCCCTCTCCGCATCCGTCTGTCCTGTCTTAGCTCCAGGCACCTCTCTCTGGACATGCTTTGTCTGTGTATGCCCACACTCCATCTACCTCCCTGTTTCCCCAGGCAGCATCTCTACTTGTGAAAGTACTTGCCTCCCCTTGCACCCATCTGTCACTGGTCTCAGGCATCAGGTCCAGCGGGGCTGGCATGTGACAGTGGATTTGGAATTGTTGCTGGGACCTTGAGGGTGTTTGGCAGGGTGCTTGGCTCCGAGTTTCCCAGCTGAGCTGACAGGAAAAGGCTAGTCCCTCTGGTTACCTCCCTTGTGGGGACCAGCAGTGCCAGGGGGACATGGGAGATGCAGGGAGGGGATCAGCCAGTGATAGGGATGGAGATCGACCTGGGATGGGTCTCCTGCTCCAGGGTCTCTGGATTCTCTCAGGGGGAAACCCACGCTCTCTGGGGAAGGCGAACCAGGGCAGTCTGTGCCCACGAGTCTGCACTGCGCAGCTGGGGCCGGAGAGCCCCAGAGGAGCTTACGGAGAGGGTGCAGCCCTGGGAGATGCTGGGCTGCTGCTGGGCACAGGCTGTGCCAACATGGCTGAAGAGGACAGCAGCCCCAGTGCTGCTGGGGCATCTCTGCCTGGCTGAGCTTGTCATTGTGCCCAGGGGTAGGGAAGAGAGGGGCCGTTCTGGCCCTGGGACCCCCCAGCCTTTGGAGCTGGCCCTTTCCAGTGCCCCTTGTCTTTTCTCCTCCTTTCCAGTGCCCCTCATCTTTTCTCCTCCTTTCCAATCCCAGCCTGTCCCGGTGTGTCACCCACCCAAGTGGGTACGGTGTGGGGCGAGGAGCATCTCCCCTGCCCATGTCCTCTCCAAGGGGAAGTGAGCAGCCGGCACATCGCTTGCTCCAAGCTCAGATGTTTCCCTTTCCCTCCCAGCTCCTGCTCCAATGAGATCCTGGGTCTGAAGCTGCCATCGGAGCCGGTGTTGAATGCCAACACGGTGTGCCTGACTCTGCCGGGGCTGACGCGGCGGCAGCTGGAGGTGTGCGTGCGCCACCCCGACGTCACTGCCTCGGCCATCCAGGGCATCCAGATCGCCATCCACGAGTGCCAGCACCAATTCCGGGACCAGCGCTGGAACTGCTCCAGCCTCGAGACCAAGAACAAGATCCCCTACGAGAGCATCATCTTCAGCAGAGGTAAGGGCTGGATGGCCTCCTTCCTCTTCCTCACCCTCTGCCCAGTTGCTGCTCTCAGAAGCCCTCATGGGCTCGCCATGGGCCCGTGCACAGCTCTTCCCTGGCCCAGGGGACCAGGCCAGCTCTTCATCCCCGTGGATGAAGGCAGACAGAGCCTGAGAAACCTCAGGGTCTGCCGGACCAAGCAGCACTGTGCTGTGGAAAAGCTGGGCTCTTCTCCGTGCATCTTTGTAGCTACGCTGGCCCTTGTTGTGGGCTGCTTCTCCCTGCCCAGCCTCGGCTGCTCCCAAGGCTCCTTCCAGGCCCCACCGCTTTCTGGCATCTTCTGCCCACGTGGTGTAGGCTGGTGTTTGGAGGGGTCTCATGGGTGTGCAGCACAGTTGGTGGGTCTCAAGGTGGATGCTGTGCTCTGGAATTTGGTTTGCTGGATGCAGTGAGCATCTGGGTTCATTCCTGCTCTGGGGATGCTGTTTTGGTGCATCATGGTGAGCAGAAACATCCCTAGCTCATGGGATGTAGCTCTGTGAGCCCATCACCCTGGTGTCTTGCCTTTGTGTTGGCTCCCCAGTGCACAGAGCTGAGGGCTCTCTGTTTTGGGGGACCCTGGAGGATGGTGGCATGGGGGTGCAGGGAGACAGGCTGTCCTGGGAGTTCACCTGCTTGCAGAAACCCAACCTGTGCTGCTGGGAGAGCTCTCCTAGCCCTCCATGGTCTGCGAAGCCCAGTGCCAGGGTCTCCCCATCACCCTTTTGGGCATGGCCGGCTCTGTGTCTATCAGAGCCTCCCCTGTTGATACCCTTTCCCTCAGGAATGGACTTCGGGGCGCAGAGGAGCTACCCTGTACAGTGCAGATCAGGGTTGTGACCTGATGGGACCTTCTGTAGGACTTGAATGGGTCTTCTCACCTAAGAACCCTCCTTGAAGCCTGGGCCTTGGCAGAACTGAAGGTCCCATTGCCCCAGGCTGTGGGCAGGGAAGAGCTATGTGGCGTGAGTGGCAGGCAGGCAGGGTGCTGAGGGCAGGCAAGGTGCCTGGCAAACACATTGCTCCTCCAGTTCCTGAGGAGAAGACTACCAAAGATGCTGCTCCCCTGCTCGCTTTGGGAGCCTCCTAGCCTGGTGCCCAGCAGAGAGGTGCCTCTGTCTCCCCCTTCCCCAAACATCCTTCCACACCCTGTGACATCTTTCCCTGGCACTGCAAGGAGAGTCTCTCAGAGGAGAGGCTGGCAATTTGAGGCTTACATGCCTTTTGAGGGGATGCGTTGGCAGGAGCACCCAGGCAGTTGTAGCAGGGTGGGGAGACAGCTGCAGAGGGGAGCTCAGAAGTGTTTCAGTGACAGGAGGTCCCTCATGTCCAGGGCAGATGGGCAAAGCCTTGCTGGAGGGGATGCTTTCTTGGAGCATGCATGGCATCAGGGCTGCGGTCCTGCCGTGGAGCGGCCGTGGGTGCCTGGAGAAGAGCCATGCCTCTTCCCTCCCCAAGCAGCACCCAGGTTAGGGCCTGGCAGGGAGGGTGGGGACCGTCAGCCCTGATAAGCATCGAGGTATTTCCAGGTCCTCTGAGGAATGCAGTTTGCGTCTAGTCTCCTCAGGCGGCGGGAGACACCGACTTGCTGGCTCAAGTTGCTCGCACACCCAGGCAAGCTTCCCTGCTCCGGGTCCCACCAGGCTGGGTGAGAAGCTCCAGCAGCAGAGAGCATTGACCTTCTGCATCCCTCCCTCAGCCCACCACGCCTGGTGGTGGTTGGTGACTTGCAGCTCACTTGTCTCAGGTGCCACCGCAGCCCTTCCCGCTGTCAGGGCCGTGACCGATGGGTGCAGGGGCTCCTGCAGTACCTGGGCTCTTGCCCCAGTCCTGAGCTCTTGGGTATGGCTCAGCCCAGGCTCTCAGCACTGGTGGGATCCCATCCCCTGGGATGGACGCCCAACACTGGGGAAGGAGAGAGGTAGGACTGGTGCAGCAGAGCAGACGGGCATCTCACAGCACCCCTCTTTTGGCAGCAGAGAGTGCAGGGTGAGCCCCAAGCATGCAGGCCATCCCGTGTGGTTGCTCAGAGCTGTTTTGGCATGGAGGGAGCCTTGAGGCTGGTGCCCTGGCCTACTTCCAGCCCACTCGTGTCCCTCAGTAACGGCACTGGGGCTCTGAGCTCTGCCTTGGAGCTGTTACGGACGCAGCCATCAGAGCAGGGATGCTGGGTGCATCTCCCGAGCCTGGCATTGTGGGAGAGGCGAGCGGTGGAAACGAGGGGTGCAGGCTTCGTGCCACAGGCATTCATGCATCTCATCCCTGGGGAGCAGGTCTCTGCTCCGCGTCCTGCCCCATCCTTGCCATGCCTGGGAACGCAGCGTGCTCGTAGGATCATTGTTTATAACCCAAAGTGACAGACCCCTTTAATCTTTCATTCCTTTTCCCACTTCTTCTGCCATCAGTTCAGCCGTGCGTGAATCTCACTTTAAATTATTTGTAGCTGGCTTCTCCCTCCCGCTCTCCCCGCTTGGCTCCGCTCCCCACCTCCACCCAGTCCTCCTGCATCTCTTGCATCTTCCCCAGCCCAGGTGTGAGCCGGCCGGGGTGCAGTGCGGGCAATGCTTGCCAGCTGCCTGTCCCACGCTCTGTCGGGCATCCAGATGCCCAGTGGAGATGGAGGACTGACAGCTGGTGGACAGGGCAGGGGACAGTGGCAAACCAGTGCCTGTCTCCCCATCCTGCTGATCTGATCCCAGAGGTTTGAGTGCAAGCCCCAGAGAGCCAGGAAGGAGCAGCGAGGCTTTGAATCGGGCAGGGCTGGGAATCTGTCGGGGCTTCTGGGCAGCATAGCTGAGGAGAGCGGTCCCGACAGCATCCTGGGCAGAGCGCAGACCTGCTGGGTGCGGCAGGGCACAGCGGCTGCGAGGCGCCGCAGTAGGTTAGCAGAGGGGGTGCCTAGGGATTTACCACCCCTGCTCTCACTGAGCCTCTTTTTTTTCAGACACTTCCATGGGCTGTGGGTTTCTCTGGTTTCTCCTTTTGATGCTCCACCCTTAGGGTGCAGGGTGTCCCTTGTACGCTTTGCTGAGCTTCCAGTGCCATCTGCCCCCGGCTCCGTCCTCCTTGGCCCACATCCCCTCCATTGCATCCAGGCTCAGCACTGCCATTGCAAATCCTCCTCCTGTCCTCCCTGGCTCCTCAGCTGTCTGCCTGCATCCTCGCCACCCTCCTGCCCATTCTCACCCTGCCAGCACCCTCCAGTCCTGTCCCTGGTCCTATCCTTCTCTGCTCTCCCTACCGCTCCCTCCAAGTGCTGGCAGGGACATCCTCTCCTGTTGCCCCCAGTATGTGTTTCCTGCGTAGCATCTGTGGACTACTGGGCACTGTGTGGCTTGGCTGGGCTGAACCATGCTTGAGTGGGTGCCAAAAATGAAGCTGCGGACAACGTTGGATCACCAAGCCCCTGTCCTTGGGTCTGAGTGCACCTGTGGGTGGGTCCGATGCCAGCAGGGTTGGGACTGTCTGGCTGCTGGGCAGGGGCTGTCTGAGGTGTGCTGAGGGATCCCTCTTCCCTGGGCATTCCCCTTTGCTCATCCCAACCCCGTCTATATGCAGCTCTGAAAGAAATGGGACCCTCATGGAGGGACTGGGTGTCCTTGAAGGACCATGAGGGTGCGTGGCTGGAGGGGACATGGCTCTGGAGTGGGACGGGAGATGCTTGCATGCCCCATGCCCTCCTTGGAAGGGCTCCTTGGTGCCAAGGGGTCTGCATGGCCATGGCCACACCTTGATTTTGTACAGCAAGGAGGGGGGAACTCCCTGCAAGGCCGGAAACGCCAGGTGCTGGGGCCCAGCCAGCTGTGAGCTGGAGCCATGCGGGAAGGGAGGCAGGTGCTGTAAGGGCCGTCCAGGGAGATGCTGCCAAGCTCAGGACACTGGCGCCCGACATTGCAGAGCCCCAGCCAAGCTCTAGTGCCCACAGACCACAGTGCCTGGCCCAGCACAGCGGCAGCTGGGCAGCTGGCAGGGTTTTGGGTATTCTCAGGCAAGGCCAGGACTTTGCCCACTTGGCCCTGGAGCTTCAGATGCTCAGCTGCATCCCTGTGGGTGCCCCCATCCTCTGGACCTTCCCCCAGCTGATGGTGGCAAGCGAGACCGTGGGGACAGGGCAGCATCCCTGGGGCTGAGCCCAGCTCCCTGCAGCCCGCAGAGCAGCAAGGGCTGCCGGCTCGGAGCACTGCGGGCGGACAGGGAGCGAGGGCTGTGGGCTGTCCCCGGCACGCTCGAGGAGGTACAGGGAGGCAAGTCGGGATCTGCAGGGAGGCGTTTAGCGCCTGGCGCCGGGCCAGACCCTGGCAGGTTCACCTGCAGTTTAATTAGGGAGAGGGGAGGGAGCGGGGCTGGGGGAGAGGCAGCGTGTCGGGACTGGCCATCTCCGCGGGCCTCGCAGGAGGTGGCGGGAGAAGCTCTCTTCTATGCTACGGCGACGTGCTGCCAGCGTTATGGGGCGTGCTGCCCACGGAGGGGGTGGCTGAGCATCCCTGCGGTACCTCGGGGTGTGCCGGACCAGGCTGTCCCGCCTGCTCCCTCAATGCTACCTGGGTGCCGTGGTAGTGGGTGCTGGGAGGGTGTCGCTGCCCAGGTGCGATGGTGGGCTGTGGGGGGAAGGCCATGACTCCAGCTCTCCCTGTCCCAGCAGAGCATGGAGTCCACAGCTGTGCCTGAGCCCGATCGGTGGCCTTGGTCCCACATCTACGTGAGGGACGGAGGAACTGCGGCATCCGTGGCAGAGCCAGTGCTGGGGCTTGGGGTCCTGCTGGGTGGGCCCCAGTCTCCTGGGTGCGCCTCGAGAGGGAAAAGTTTCCCCTACTAAGAAAGCCGCTTTGGGACCTGAACTGGGGCTGAAATTTCAGATCTGTACTCCTTGTCCAGCACCATCCTTTGAGTACACGTCAGGCTGGATGCCAGCGGTGGTGTCAGGGTGTTGTCCTCCATTCCCTCTTTCCTGCAGGATACAATACTTCCCCTGATACCTCCCACAGCTACAACCTCTTCTGTGATCTCTGGAGGGATCTGGTGACTCAGACATCACCACTGAGGTCTTCGACGGCTGGGGCAGCTGGAGAGCCTCCCTCCAAAGGGTGCGGGGCCGGCTGCCGCACACCGCGCTCAGCTGTGGTTCCTGGAAGCTCCCACCCTTGCCGAGCCCATGAGGCTGGTGGTTGTCGCCTGCAGCCACGTTCCTTGCTGCGTTGTTGCAATCCTCCGGGCTCTGGCGTGGCCAGGGTAGAGAGGAATGTAAACTGAACCTCTGAGCAGAACCACACTGGCATGGCCGCTGCGGTCCCGTTGCTCACAACTCCCCATGAGAGCGGGTAAGGGAAGGAGGGGAGAAGGCAAGGAGGGGCGGTGGGGCCAGGCATGGTGATACTGAGCAGGGAAATGACTGCAGGGAGATGGGGACAAGACTCACTGGGATGCCAAGTCCTAGGGACCAGCCTGTCCCCTGCTCGCAGCCTCAGGGACAGCAGCTCCAGGGAGGAGGACCCATGCCTCATCCATCAGCTCGCCCATGGCTGGAGAGCAGCGAAGGGAGGAGGAGGGCTGGGGCTTGACTGCAGGGGTCTTCCAGATGTGGAGGGCACCAAATGAACCCAGCCTCTTTACCTGTAAGGAGATGGACTTGCTAGACGGACTGGGTGGAGTAGAGCTTCTGTCTGGTCTCCAGAAGGGATTTTCAGGAGATGCCACATGGGAAATTATTCGTTAGGCTGGAGAAGCGTGTGAGAGAGAGGCTAACGGAAAGGCAGGGCCAAGAGGAGAGCATTGCACCGGGCAGAGGGTTTGCTGCCACCATCCCCAGGCACTGGCTGTGCGAGGAGCTGGGGACGCTGAGTAGGGTGGCAGCCACAAGTCCCTGCTGTTGGGCTGTGCCTGGGTTTGACTGGGTTGTGGGGATGGAGAACAGATACGGGGAGGATTTGGGGGAATCTGGAGACCTGCCTGTGCTGGTTCTCCATCCTGCGTCTCTCACTTTGGGGGCTGAAGTTCTCCAGATTTGGGCTGTCCTGCTCTGACAGCGACGTGGGTGTGTTGCAGGCGCTGCCTGCCAGCGCTCTCCCCCAAGGAGGCTGCGCAGCGTACGCACCAGCAGCCCCATTACCTGCCCGCTGAAAAATGTTGTTCAACTTGTGCATGGAAAGAGGCAGGCTGAGAGCAAGCTTGTCCCAAACCAAGGGGAAGCTGGGAGAGGCTCCCGCTGGCTTTTAAGCAGCGCCTCTTTAATTTTTTAAATGCACCGGTGTCAAATTAACACACAAAAGAGCAGCGTGACTTTAAATGCAGGTTTCCGAGCAGCGTTTTGTTTCCCTTTAATAAGATCATAGCGTTTGCTGGGTGGGCGGCAGTGAACCACCGAGGAGACGTGCGTGATGGGGAGCATCTCCCAGGACGGGTGACGGCAGTGGGGAGCGGTCATCCTCTTGCCTCTCCTGACTGCGGCGCGGGCAAGGGGCTGTGCTTTGGGGTGCTCCCCCGAGCCCCTCGTTTGATTGCTCAGATCTGCTGGAGAAAGCGCCCCAAAACTTCTTGTCTGTTCAGTGAAGCCAGGGCTGACCGAGCTGCTCTTGTCCAAGGGAGGGAGAGAGGCAGGCGAGCTCCAGCTATTTATTTATTCACGTGTGAAGCCACGGCACAAAATCTGGCTCTCCCTCCTTCCCCTGCTAGTGCTGGGGCTGGTCACTGTGGGCTGAAGCAAAGGGCCGTGTGGGCTCCCTGCTTGGCCCAGGAACTAGAAATAAAAATATTACTTTACATTCAACATAAAATAGAAGTTACCAGGTAGGGGAAGCTCTTCACCCAGCTCTGGCAAAGCCAAGCAGCCCTCAGGCAGCCCCCTCTCGCAGCCCCACGGAGCCCCTGCTGTGGGACCCGTCCCTGTCCCCGTCCGCCCCATCCCCAGCTAATGTCCTCGCTCCCTGGTGTTTAACGACAACCAGCTGCTGGCCCTGGCAGCGCGCGGTGCGGTTGCGGCGTGCTCTAACTAACGAGGGATGCTCGATTTTTCCAGCACAGTATCGCATTCAGAGCTCCTTGCGGGAGCTGGTGGGGCTCAGGGAGGGAAGGGGCACGGGCAGAGAGATGGGGCTGGGTGCTCCTATTATTACCTGGTCCTGCGCCCTGTGGGTACGCAGAACTGGCCCGTTCCTCAGCAGACGTATTCTTTTATATATATATATCATATTTAATATAGCGGGAATCTCTGAGTGGAGGCAAGGAGGAGATACCACCTTACCCATCGGAGCCGTAATGTCGGTGCCTGAGCAGGGCCATGGTGGCATCTCCCAGGGTGATGTGAGAGCAGGGTGCTGGTGGGAGCTGTGGTCCCAGTCAGGGTAGGGCTGGCCTTCAGGACAGCACTGTGTCCCAGTGGGGATGGGGCTGGAGGGCACCGAGTGAAGATTCGCTCCTGGTTCAGGTGGGAGCTGGTGCATCAGGACAAGGCAATGCGCAAGCTGAACTTCTGCCTCCCTGCACCCCAGTATGATGCTGGGCTCATTCAGCCCCCCACGGGGGTCGCGCCGCCCAACCTGAGCCCTGCTCTCTCCTTCCTCGCAGGCTTTCGGGAGAGCGCCTTCGCCTACGCTATTGCGGCCGCCGGCGTGGTACACGCCGTCTCCAACGCCTGCGCCCTCGGCAAGCTGCAGGCCTGCGGCTGCGACCAGAAGCGCCGGGGTGACGAGGAGGCTTTTCGGCGCAAGCTGCATCGTCTCCAGCTGGAGGCCATGAACCGTGGCAAAGGCATGGTGCACGGGGTGCACATGGAGCACATGCCGGCCGAGACCCCCGGCCTCCAGGACTCCTGGGAATGGGGAGGGTGCAGCCCTGACGTGGACTATGGGGAGAAGTTTTCCAAGGATTTCCTCGATTCCCGGGAAACCTACAGGGACATCCACTCCCGCATGAGGCTGCACAACAACCGTGTGGGCCGGCAGGTGAGTGGGGCACTGGGCAGGCATGTGGTGCGATGGCGGCAAGGACAGGGTCCCTGGGACAGGCGCGGGAGGGCTGTGAGGGGCTCGTGCTGGCTGCAGCGGGACGTATGTGCCAGGCCTCTGGAGAGGGAACCAGTGCCCAGAGAGCCAGGCAGCGCACGTGCCTGTGCCAGCTGGGAAATGCAGCATCCCCTTGGGAGTGGAGGTGGCAGCTCATAGCCTCGTCCCCCGGCTCAGAGCGGACACTGGAGCCTGTCCAGGCGAGCAGGGCAGCCTCCCCTCCATTCTCATGATGTCAGGCCTCGTTAAAGGTGCTAATTAGTAGCTCGCTCTGTCTGGAAGCTGCTGTTTAAGAGCAGCCTGACATTGGAGGCAAGAGGCACGCAGGCAGGAGGGGCTGGGAGGACGGCTGCGATTCCCTGCCTACCTTTACTCCCAGCAGGTGCCAGGGAGATCCCATCCCATGGATCCAGTGGGACATTTGTCCCCAGGACCCCAACCACACCCTGCCAGGGCAGCTCAGAGGGGTGTGAAGCTGCTGTGGGAATAAGTAATTGGAGATGAGAATGACACAGGGAGTGTTTCCCTGGGATGAGCAGGATGTTTCCCCCGTCTGAACAGGCATGTGGCTGTGCCTCTCGCTTTGAGCATGTTTAAAGGCAGCTGTGAGATGGGGACGCTGCAGAGTAGGACCTTGATGTGTGCCCTTCCCTGATGCTGGAGCTGAGCTTTACCACCCCGAAACGCTGTCCTAGTTTGGCCAAGCTGTAAGTGCCTGGGGAAAGCCAAAGCTTTTTGCTTGTTTGGCTTTGTTTGTGTGTGATGAAGGCTC
This sequence comes from Tetrax tetrax, assembly GCA_009806455.1. Classification (NCBI taxonomy): domain Eukaryota; kingdom Metazoa; phylum Chordata; class Aves; order Otidiformes; family Otididae; genus Tetrax; species Tetrax tetrax. Next base: position 205,155 of record WHYT01017113.1, read on the forward strand.
GGTCAGCATTAGGCAGCTAAATCCTCTGCAGGCTGCTCTGCGCCAAGCAAGGCAAGACCCCTGTCCCACCTCAGGCTGCAGGGCTCATCCTGGCTCCCCTCCAGCTGCGAATGCCCCAAACCACTGGGGCTTTTGGCAGTGCTCAAAAATTTGTGCTCTGCGTTTTCCCTTTTCCAAAGGGAAACCCCACAGCCCCCTGCAGAAGGAGGGGAAAATGAGAAAGGCACATTTGTCTGAGGGGGAGGTCACCACACGGTGCCTTTGGGATCTGGCAACAGCAAAAGTGCCTGGGGTCTGCTTGTCCCCAAAGGCAGGCAGGCAGGGGCCTGGCAATGGCATTGTCAGCTCTTGGTGGCTTCAGAGATGAGAGCTGGACAGATGGAAGAAGCCTGGGAGCTGGAAGGAGAGGCAGAGGAGGACTGAGGAGATAAAGGAGGGGATGGTAGCAGCTGCAGGTGGGGAAACGGTGGCCTGGACAGGCTGCCCAGCTCGGGGATCCAGTTGAGATGAGGGTATGAGCACATGTGCAGGTCGGGTTGTGATGGTTGCAGTGCCATGCATGGGAGGAAGGAGATGATGCTGTGCCTAGCCTGTGCCCACTGGTGCCGTGGTTATTGCCAGGACTGGACCTGGCCATCCACATTGCCTGCGGATGGGTTCTCCAGCCCTCTGCTTGCTCTCTTAGCCACCTTGTGGGTCCCACACCCACCCAAACTCTCCTCACTCCTAGGACTATCTTTCTGCTGTAATAAGGAGCAATCTGTTGGGATATCCCAGGAAAGGAGTGGCTGTGCTGGATGCAGCAGCTCTGTGGTCCTCCCCTCTGAGTCCGGAGGCTTGAACCGCTTGAGCAGAGCAGTAGTAGGGGCATGCACACCACGTGCCGTGCCCTGCCACGTGCCATCCCTCTCCGTCCATTGAACGGCTAAGCACCCAGGGCTCTCCAGCATCTCACTGATGCTGAGCATCCTTTCTGCAGCCCCTGCGTGTCCCGGAGGGCTCTGCACGTGGGTAGGCCTGGCTCCCAGCTCAGACCCTGCGAGGCCAAGGGGAGGTGACAATCCCACCAATGGCCACATCCAGGGCTGATGGGATGTGGGTTTCTGTAGTGTAGTGGTTATCACGTTCGCCTGACACGCGGAAGGTCCCTGGTTCGAAACCAGGCAGAAACACACTGGTTTTTTCCTCTTCTGCATCCAGCTATGAAGCAAGGGAGGGATTGCAGCGGCAGGGTATACGCAGCATCCTCCGAAGGTGGCAGTGGTCACCTTGGTCTTGAGTTGGATGTCCTGGGAAGGAGCAAGTTCCCCAGTGAGGAGCAGCAGGAACATGCAGGAGGCTTTGCAGGTCCTCTCAACCCGCCAGATCAGAGAGCAAGAGAGGATGAAAGGCAGCCAGGAACTACCCATTACTCTCACAACAAAGACATACGATAAAGCTCTTATGAGCGTGTCTGGGAGGAGCTGGGAATGTGCAAAAGAAAGCACCAGCGAGTCCGGGCATGTGTCGAACCTGGGTGTCTGTGAGATGGAGGAAGGACGTGGCCGGGTAGGGGTGCGTGGAGAAGATCCGATGGCAAAAGCATGGAGCTGAGGCTCAGATGGGTCCTTCTTGGATCCTCCCAGCTCTGGTGGGGTCCTGTCCCCCCTGTGCTGCCCATGCAGGAGAGAGAACAAGCCATCCTTGGGCAGGGATAGATGGGTGCTGCGGTGCTGGGGCTTGGGATGCTCAGCAGTGATGGCTTGAATGATTGAGGTGGCACACAGACGCTGCCTTCTCCAGCCTCTGCTGTGACCAGCCATAGCCTCAGATGAACCCCTGTCCAGCTGTCACGCCACTGTCCCCTCCATCCTGGTGGTGACCATCCCAGCCTCAGTGCTATGTACAGATTTTCCCTGGTCCAGCCAGGGGAAGGGAGCAGGAAAGGGATGTGGGAAAGGATGGGGTCTCAGTGCCAACATATTTCCCCTGGATGGTGGGAAGGACAATGGCGAGCAGCCGGTGTTCCCGGCTGGCACACCCAAGGCACAGCGGAGAGGCCGGGCAGCTCATTACCTGTGAGGTGGAGGTTGTTCCCAGCAGGAGACGGGACTCTCAGCGGGATGAAAGCCAAACTCCAGCCCAGCCCAGACCTCTCCGCCGCGTGCCCGAGCTCCAGGCGTGTTTCCCTGACCTGCCTTCATTACCATAACTGCTTAGCAACGGGAAGATTTACCCAAAACCATGAAAACAAGGAGTAAAAACTACCCACCCCTACCAAAATATGGCCCTTCTTGCACATGTGTCCTCCCCAGGGATGGGGGGCCTAGGGTCCCCAAAAGGTGTCTCCTCCGTGCTAACCCCTCTGTCCTTCCCTGCCCGCCCAGGTGGTGATGGACAACATGAGGAGGAAGTGCAAATGCCACGGCACCTCTGGGAGCTGCCAGCTGAAGACGTGCTGGCAGGTGACGCCCGAGTTTCGCCTGGTGGGGTCCCTGCTCAAGGAACGCTTCTACGGGGCCACCCTCATCCGGCCCCACAACCGCAACGCTGGGCAGCTGGAACCGGGCCACGCTCGGCATCGCCGCCGGGCCGGCATCAGCGAGCTGGTTTACTTTGAGAAGTCACCCGACTTCTGTGAGCGGGAACCGGCCCTGGACTCCTTGGGCACCCAGGGGCGCCTGTGCAACAAGACCAGCCCGGGCATGGACAACTGTGAGAGCCTGTGCTGCGGCCGCGGGCACAACATCCTGCGGCAGACGCGCAGCGAGCGGTGCAACTGCAAGTTCCACTGGTGCTGCTTCGTGGCCTGCGAGGAGTGTCGCATCACCGAGTGGGTCAGCGTCTGCAAGTAGCCGGGCAGGGACGGGTGCCCACCCCAGGGTGCCAGGGACAAGCACGCCTGCCCGCCGCCGGGGGGGGAGGGAGACGGGGATGGGCGCTGGGGATGGAACCGCGGTACCCGCTTCCCTCCGCTCTGAGGGGAAGTGGGAAAGGAGATGCTCGGCACCCTCCGAAATCAGCACTTTGTTGTCACCTGGGGAGGGCAGGGATGCCCGCTGCCCGCTGCCTGCCCAGCCCCACACCAGAGCACCAAGGCTCCCGGCCCCGGGGAGCGCACGGCCATGCTGTACAGACCGCCGACACCAGCACCGCACGGGGGGGCAGAGGGTGGGCACGGGGGTGGGGGAGCGCCTGCTGGCACC
>WHYT01017113.1:214766-233167 GCA_009806455.1 Tetrax tetrax
AGAGGCAGCCAGCACAGCCAGGTGCAGCGGGAAGGGCTGGGGGAAGGCAGGGAAAAGAGGCCAAGTGCAAAGAGAGCAAAGGCAGGGGAGGAAAAGAAAGCGTGGCCAGAGAGGCAGACATGAAAGGGGGAGTGAGGCAGGGGAGAGATGAAAGAGCCACGGCGCGGGTGCTCCTGCCTCCTCCCCAGGCTCCCGGGGCTCTGTAATCCCCGGGGAGCTGGCTCCTCTCATGTGGTGGCCCGCAGCTGTGTGCGGTCGGCTCAGCCCCACCGCTCCGCACTGGGACTTTCCAGGAGGGGGAGAAACCCAATACAAAACACATGACTTAACCAACGCCTGCCAGGCTCCGGCACACGCGGGATCTGGGGGCACCCTGGTGCGCGGCACGCCTGGGGATGCTGCATCCCACCGGCGACGTGGCCAGCCGGCAGGCACGGTCCCTTCTGCTCCGGGGAGAGGTGGTCCAGAGCAGGGCAAAAAAGGTGTGAGCTCCGCTGGTTGATGGGCAGAGCTCCAAGCTGGTGACACAGGCACGCAAGCACCGGGTTGAGGTGGGGAGAGCCTGGATCAACAGCACCCGTGGCAGCACGGGGCCCTTAAGGGCACCTCTGAGGGCACGAAGCTGGGAGGATGCAAGGGCCATACAGGCTCAGTCCCTCTCCCCTGCTTCCTCTGTCGAATGTCATACCCCCCCTCATGCCTGCTGGGCTTGGCTCTGGGTACCAGGGATGCAGCAGGACTTGGCAGATGAAGTTGGCACCCATCCTGGTGGGTCACTGGGTCACTTACTCTACTGCTCAAAGCAAGAATCCAGGCTACAGCGGATACTGAAGCGACGTTTCCAAGGCACTTGTGACTTGGGATATCTCTGCTCTCCACGCCCAGCTCAAGCTGCTGGAGGGGGGCTCTTTCCCATAGCAGGTGACCTGGCTGCTGGGCAGTCTCCTGTTCACCACTGCTGACTGCAGGGATGCTGGACTCTGCAGGGATGCTGGGCTCTCTTCTCAGCTTTGGGGCAGGTGGGGCAGCAGAACTGGTACCCATGGGGGTGTCCTCCATATGTCTCCCTTCCTCCTCGTCCCAGTTTTGGCCATGCTAGCCTTCTCTTGTGTGGCTATGTGATCCTGATGGGCTCAGCTAGAAGTGACTCTGACTGAGCTTGGACAGCACCAGAAGCTGCCTTTGCCCTCCTGTCTCGGGGTTTTTGCTCTCCCCAAACTCGTCTTCAAGACAAAAGAGGGCTGGCGCTTGGCAGCATGGTCCTGGAGCTCCTCAGAAGCCCTGGTGAGAATGTCACTCTGTAGAACTGTCTTCTTCCTAAGGCTCTCATGGAGCAGGGTTGTGTCAGCTCCACAGATATTGCCCCTCTGGGGAGATCCTATCTGATTCCATCTTTCTGGCTACATCTGGGAGTGCTTCTTCCTTCCTCTCCACAGTCCCATTCACCCAAGGAGCTGGAAGGAGACTCTCCATGGGGCAAGGAGACCCCAGCCCTAATGTACTGTCCCTGCCCCTTCCACAACTGGCTCCCACTCTGCACTGGTCAGGGAGGGTCGCACCACCCTCAGCCACATGCACACGGAATAAGGGGTGGCTGTCTGCAGCCCCCCATCCCTCCCGGTACAAGCCAGCCGTCCCCAGAGGAATGCTCCAGCACGGCTGCAGCTGCAGGGAGGGGAGGCGCTTGCCGAGCTCTGTGGCATGAAGGCATGATGGGGCACGCTCCGCTGGACCATGAATACCTGTCCCAGGCGGTTAGAGGCACCCAAGGCGTGTACGAGTGGCGCAGGAGCACACGCCTCGTCAAGCCTGGGCGGTGGTGCTCCACCAGGAGAGGAGGCTCTTTCCAGTTCGCCCTCCCACTCATGCTGGTGAACGCTGAGCTCCCCCGCCGGCAGCGACCCGCTTCCCCATCACACTCCGCACGTAGCGCACGGGTCTTGTGGGGGTGGAATACCCCTTTTCTCCCTGGTAAAGGGGATGCAAGTGGGCCTGGCCTGAGGCTGGAGGTGGGCTGGGGGGCCTCGCTAGGTCCTTCCAGCCTTAGCATGGCTGCTTGGATGAATTGCCAAGGGTACTTTTCTGAGGATCAGAAATCAGGAGATGTGCAAGGCAATAAAAGGATAAAGAGAAGCACAAGTAGTGGTGCCTGGTGACTTGCGCTCCTTTGCTGCTTGCATGGACATGGACAGCATGCCTGTGACATGCACGGGGGCATGTCCATGTGAGCCTCATCCCTGCTGCTCACGCACAGCAGCTGCAGGATCCTATTGCTCGGGAGAGGCTGCACCCCTCTGCCCTCGGTTGCTCACACTGCCTACGCCAGACCAGGAGCACGTGCCATCCCAAGAGGCCCCCAGACTCCGCTTGCTTGTGCTCTCAGCCCAGGTACCGATGCACAGATGCATCATCCCTTTAGAGGGCTGACTCCAAGTAGAGAATGAGGAAAAAAAGCCAAAGCCAATGTCTCCAGCTGCTTGCAACAGCTGCCTAATAACAAGGATGCACCCCACCATGACAGTGCCCGTGCAAATCCACTACCTGGGGTACGTATCTGCTGGAGAAGAGGCTTTTGCTGAGCGACATCTTGCAGCAAAGCCAGGTCTGGACTGCTGTTGGTAGCCCTGTGCTGGCTAAAGGTGTGCTCCAGACCTCCTGGGAGCCCAGGGCTGGGAGTTCACACTCTGTACGTTTGGGCTAGCAAGGCAGCACGTTTCCAGCAGCCGGAACGCTGAAACGCTTTTGGCCAGGACTGGGGAGTCTGCAGTGCTGGAGGTGTTTGTTGGTGACATTTGAGGACGAACCTCCTGAGAAGGTGGGGACTGTGGCAGGACAGGTGCAAAGTCTGGAGAAGGCTTTTGCCACGTTCCTCCAGCTGTAGGACCCAGAGCAAGCTCAAGGGGGCTGTGAAGTGGAAGCTGCATCTCCTGCCGCACTCACTGCCTGTCCAGCCTTACAAGGAGAAGCAATCTTTGCTGTTGTGGTGTGTCATGCTCACCATTCATGGATGTCAAAGCCTGTGGTGCGATGGAGCATCCTGGCCTGGCTTTGGTGTGGCTGCCTGCTAAAACCACTGCTGCAAGGCCCCTGGGCAGCAGCCCTGGCTGTGGGGCAGATGTCCCCAATGCTGTAGGGGCTCCCCTTCAGATGGTGTTGGTTGGGCTGAAAGAGGAGCCTGGCAGCAACAGGAAACCCAGGATGTGCTGGATGATAAGCAGTCATTCCCGGGAAGCACTTTGCAGCTGGAAGCTCAGCCCTGCAACCTGCCTGCAAGATGGATGCTGCCAACACCAATGCCAGTGCACAAGAACTCCTGTGGGTAATGCTACAAGAAGCAACCAGGCTGGGAATATGAGCCAGAAGTCCTGCTCCTGATGCCACTTCCACGCCACGTGTCACCCAGACTGAGAGGGAGCCTGGTCCTTGTGCTGTCTGTAGCCTGGTGCTGCTGCTGGAGGGAGCCGGAGGAAACGCCTTGAGGAGACATCTCCAGAGGCATCTCTGAATGTGAACCCCCACAGAGGTAAGCCCTGGAGTGAAGCACAGCGCTAAACCAAGGCTGAGTGCAGGCAGGGATGTGAGACACTTTTGCAGCTTGACTTGGGAACCAGAAGCCACAGAGGTGGTGAGAGGGGAGGTTTGTCCCTGCTCAGTCCATGTACACTTCAGGGAGTGCTTGGGCTGTGAGCAGAGCTGCAACCGTAATCCATTCGTGGTGATCGTGGTTCCTGGAGCCTCCTGACTCCCCATTCCCGCTGCAGGCTTCCTGTTGCCGCAGGCACAGCATTTTAGGATTTGGGGATTCAGCTCCATCCCAGCCCTTCTGGGGAGATGCCCTTTCCCCACCAGGCACCTTTCTCCCCTCTGCCACTGCAAAGGCCGGGTCTGGTCTGGCCCCACACTCACCAGGGATCACAGCATCCCTTGGTCAGGCAGCCGGGCTGGGTGGGAACCCAGCTCTCCAGCTGCCGGCAGAGCGGCCCTCCCTCACCAGCTGCCCCATGCTGGGGCTGCACACAAACAAACAAACACCCCAGCACCAAGCCCCAGCAACTCACCTTCTCCTAACGACTGTAATTACAGTGAGGCAGCTGGTGAGCCGCGCTTGAAACCTGCTGTGTAAACATGGCTTTCTCCTCCACTGCTCAGGCAAAAGCAACCTCCTTCAGGGGAGCAGTAAATTCAGGAGAGGGGTCCACATTGTTGCGGTGAGGGCCGTGGCCAGACACTTTCATCTCAGCCTTTTGATGCAGGGTAGGAATAATAGACAGCAGCTGGCACCACCCCACCTTGCTGCACTGCCTGCTCCGGGCGATTTTCCACCTCCCGGTGGGTAGCTGGGTCTCCTTGCCCTTCCCAGCCCCTGAGCCAGCTGCTGGCTCCCTCCCCCTCACCAGGATGGCTGAGGGCACAGAGAATCTCACAGAGCCAGGCCAGGGATGGCACCATCCATCCAGGAGCTAAAAGAGCCATCTCGTGCCCAGGTGGGATGGCAGCCAGAGGCACGAAGGGATGGTTGGGCCACATCACCACCCATCTCGCTCCCTCGTACCGCCGCTTCCAGGGCTGTGGCTGCTCCAGAGCCAACAGACCAAGGGCGAGCACTCAGATACCTCAATGATGGCCACCCGTCAGGCAGGTGTGGTTGCCCACAAGAAGAGGTGGCCAGAAGATGCTTGGTGATGTTACCTCTTGCAGGGTGAGCCCATGCTATCACATGTGGGATGTCCCACTCCGTGCACAAGGGTGCTGCATCCCTGCAATGTCCCCTGGTCCTGTCCCTTGCTCCTGTCTCTCAGCCCTACCTGGGTACCACTGAAGAGGAGAGGAAGTGTGTGGGCAGCAGAGGGCAGGGGCTGGCGAGGTCACGTAAGTGGAAGAGGGTTAGGAGAGGTGACGGAATGAAGGAGGATTGTCCCAGTTGGGAGATGTGGGTGCAGGAGATCCTTGCTCCCTGTATTTCCTCCCAGCCCCTCCAGTGTTCCCTGACACGCAGCCCAGATACTCCCAAGCTTTGGGCCCCTCTGCCCAAGTGCTGGCTCACCATCATCATGCGCCTCCTCGGGTCCCTCCTCCCTGCTCCTGCTGCTAGCCCAGCCTGGTGTCACCAGGAGCCTCCCATGCCTAGCCCGGCCCAGCCGGATCCCTCTGGGGAAGGAGGTGGTGCGTGTCCTCCTGGCGTGGGAAGGAGTGCCACTCTCTCCCGTGGTGCCAGCACAGCATCTGCGCAGAGAGAGGCAGGATCGGAACAGCCCGCGCTGCTGCAGTCACCCCACGGCCATGCCAGGCTGAGTGATGGCAAGTCCAGTGCTGCGGCACATCAGATGGGCACAGCTTTCCCAGGACACACTGTGGCAATGCTTCAAGAGATGCTTGGTTTTGCGGGAGTGATTCCTGCTGGCCGTAACGCCCAGATGCCATGTGCCGAGTTGTGTGTGCCGGCAGCAAGGAGACGGTGCTGGGCACATGGGTGGTGGGTTCCAGGCACACCAGGCTGACTCTTCATAGTGCTGGGCTCTTAGCCAAGGGCAGGCGTGCTATGGCGGGGTCAGACTATCTCAGCACACCCTGGTAAGGGCACTGACCTGTCTTGGGATCGTTACTGGAAGTATTGGATGCAAAACGTTGCCTTATGCCCCGATAGCTTGATGCTGTGCTACATTCAGAGCCAGGCTGTTAAATCCACTTCCCTGGACCACTTCCATCTCAGGCAACTGCACCTGCCAGAACCCCCTTCCCTGCAATTGGAGGGCAGGGCACCATCTTTCCATGGTGAGGGGGGAGAACGGATGCTGTTTTCTCCCAGGGGTGCTCGGTTGAAGCCTGGCGTGAGCCCTGGCAGGCCCCGGGGTGGTGCTGGCTGCCACACTGCCAGGTGCTGCACAGAGGATGCTCATGGTCCAACTCCCCACTGACGTAACTCCTGGGAGGCAGCCGGGAGTTGCCGGCGGGGAATTGGCCCACATCACTCAGAGCACTTGGGGAGCCGTGTGGAGAGGAGGTAATTGTTAAATGTGGGCTGAGATAGGCTGAGAGGGGAAGGCAGGAGGCCAGGGAGGTGGCAGACACCTCACCAGGGCTGGCTTGGTTTACACAAGTTGGGCTTTGTTCAGCATTTCCCCAGGGTTTCGTGGCTGGGAGGTACCACCCCGTGCTGCTCTGATGGCAGGGAGCCAGGCAGCTGCTTTGCAGAGCCTGGCAAAACCTTCTCGTGCCTCAGCGGGACGCAGCGCTGAGGGGCTGCCTCTTCTGGTCTATCCCAAACCCTGCGAAGTAGCGACCTCAAAAACCCCGGGGAGAGCAACATTGGGTGTGGAGGATATAGGAGAGGTGAAGCCTCCCTGTCTGAACTGGAAGATGGTGGTCACAGCCTGGCTGTGCCCTGGGCAGCCTTCGTCTGGGAGCCAGGCTGAGGCTGTAAACTCCCCATCTCGGCCATGGTCCTGACTACCAGCTAAAGCATCACCTGGTACAGAAGTTTTGCTCCATGTCGGCTTCACACACAGGGCACTGGGATGCTGAGAGCTAAGAGCATCCACTGGGCCAGCCTGCAGTCCCAGCAGGAGACAGGCCCTGGCTGCTGGGACAAGCTCATTTAGCCTTCAAGCCTCCAAATGCAAGCCCACGCCCACTAGAGATGATGTCCTGATGGCTAATGGTGCTGCGACACAGCCCCTCCCTGCCAGGGGAAGATTTTTGTTCCTACCAGCCAAGAAGGGAAGACCCATCGCGGCCTTGGACAAACAGATCAGGTCTCTCTTGCACCAAATCTCCTTGGCACTGGGGTCTAGTAGACACCAGGATGATGTGCTAAAGCACAACTCTTCCCTGTGGGCAGCTTCAGCTCCCCCATGTGTGCCCCAGCTGGGTCCATGGGGTGCCCACAGTGCAGAGTTGGCTCCCAGGGGTCCATAGCCCTTTCCATTGTGGCACATCGCCGAAGCGGAGCCTCCTGTCCTGCAGGTATAACCTGCCCTTGTCCTCGTCCTGGCACTGCCTCACACACGCCGTGCTCAGCCACGCAGCTGGGCTCTGTGTTGCTCACTGCCAGCATCCTCCATCCCGTGCGTCACCTGCAAACCCAGTTGGCGGTGATGCCACCTCCCTGCTTGCTGGTGCCTCAGTCAAACTGGCAAGTGTTTTCAGGGCTCCCTAGCACCCATGATGGGGTGGTGATGCCACCTCCCTGACCACGCTGCCCTGCCTGCTGCCTTGCTGACCTCCCTTCCCGAGCTGCGCACCCCCAGCACCACCCTGGCCCATCTTCAGCAAACCCACTGCCACCAGCCAGACACAGTGTGCATCTTTGCACTAAAATCCTGCAAGAAAAAAGGCAAGCGCCTGGTCAGCTCACATGCTCGCCCCCATCAAGCCAAGCTGGGGCTCAGGTTCAGAGCAGCACAGCTCCTCTCTCACCCTGGGTTCGTGCCCACCAGTCCCCATCTGCTCACACAGGGGATGTCCCAGTGTGGGAGTGATGTCCCCAGGCGCTTCTGCAGAGCAGGGTCTTGTGGTCAAAGCCAGCCCCAGTCTGGCTCCTTGTTTGGCCGCAGAGAAGTACAGCAGCCCCTCCGATCCCGCCTGCCCGCAGGCTTTGCTGGCTCACCCGGGGTGGAGGAGAAGCACAAGGGTCTGGCTCGCACTGTGCAATGGCCGTATGGGTTGCAAGAGGCCACACAGCATCTCACGGCATCCATCTCCTCCACCCTCATGAAAGTCACAGGGGAAAAAAAAATACATCCGAGGCTGGAAGTGCCTTGCACTTTTCCGCAGCCAAATACCTCCTGGCAGAGCAGGAACGAGGAGCTTGGGAGAGGCAGCTCCCTACCTGCTCGCTTCCTCGGCCACGGCTTCGTGGCCGAGCTGGCTCCCCAGCACCTGCCTCCCCCCAGCCCGCGAGCCCCGGGGCAGCGTGCAAGGAGTGACAGGTGAGTTGGCAGCAACCCGGCTCCGGCATCCCTCGGCGCTCCTTCAAAACCAAGCCCTTTGCACGCCGTGTTTCTGCCGTGACGAACCGGCAGACATCAAGGAGAAGTAATTTGCTGGGATTCTTCTGGCCAGGCGTGTCCTGACGCCCACATGCCGCTCTCGCCCGTGCAGACGGGAGACACGTGCTCTGATGTTTCCCGACACCTGGCATCTCTGCTGGCTTGTGGTCGCTGGAAACACGGGCGGAGGGGTTGGGCTGGTTTCTCTCTGAGCCCTTGGAGTCCATGGGCGGGTATCAGCTCAGGGTTTGCCCTTTTCAGGACGCAGGTCATGAGACACCAGACACGCAGGGTTTTCGCAAAGGTTACCAAGGCAGCTTTACTCCGGACAGGACAAAACCAGCTCCAGAGGGAGCAGTGATGCTCTGCCCTTCCCTCTGTCCCACCTCTCCAGAGCATCCTTTGGCTTTAGGCAAGTCCCATCGTATACCCAAGCTGTTGTTGTTCTGAATCACCGAGTCTGCCTCCTGCTGCTGCTCCAGTAGCTGATAGCCTTCCTCAGCAGAGCCAGGAACAAACCCTCTGGTCTGCTTTCCAAGTTTTCCTGGTCTCTGCAAATCCCTTTGAGCTTTTCGTTCCTGCCTCTGAAGCCAAAATGCTCTGTCCCAGCTCTGGCATCCCATGTCCAATCTCATGGCAGGGGTCTGGCTGAGCTCTGAGCAGGGCTTGGGGAGGAGGATCCCAAGCAGGGCTGGCAAGGTGGCTTGGTTCCCCCATGTCATCATCGATGTTGGCTGTGCCTTTTGCAGAGCTGGGCTGGTGGGCCAGGCACTGGGGACTGGAACGTGCCCAGATCCCACTGACTTACCAGGAGCTCCGCGGGGCAGTGAGCAGGAACGGAGGACATGTCCCATCCTCAGCACTGCGCGGCTCAGTGCCATGCCCCAACTGGGGGCTCTTCCATCCAGCTAGGGTCTCAGAGCCTTGGGCCACGGCAGGGCCTCTACCGGGAGAGTTTTCCAAGGAAGGGATGCTGAGCTGAACTCCTCAAACCGGGCCTCTCCCCATGAGGCAGGGAGCAGCCTCCATCAGGATGGGCTGTGAATGTCTTCCAGCCGACGCTGCCACAAGCTTCCCCATCACCCAGGAAAGCCGTGAGGGGACAGCTGGTGAAGGCACACATACCCCAGCATCTGGCGAGGCTCCGGCATGCTCAGCCGTAGCCTGGGCTCGGTGACAGCCGGGCTCAGCCCAAAGTGCTGAGTTGGCTGAATCCAGGCCAGGATGGCTCCTGCCCTCGCAGCAAGCCGAGAGGCTGAGAGCGATTCTGAGTTGGGAATCGGATGGCAAAGGCAGCATCCCACAAGCCCCTCACTCCCTGCCTGGCTCCCACCGCCCTTCCGGGGGCCAGCCTGGCCTGCGGAGGGTGGCGGTGGGGCTGGGGGCTGGGAACACCCTCTCTGTGGCTTCCCTCCTAATAACGAGGGGATGACTTCCTAAGGGAGGAATGTCCTTTCTTCCCGTGCCATGTCGCGGCCAGATAAGTACAGGCCTCCAGCTCCGCAGCCTCTGCAGGGCTTGCCGTCGCAAAGTGTACCTTCCACATCTGGACTGAATGCTCCACAGCTGCCACGGATGCCCCCTCCCTCTTCTCGGCACATCTGGGCCAGGCAGCACCGAGATGGTAAGGCCAGAAGATACTGGGAGAGTCTGGGAGGCACCAGGAAGATGGTTTGGAGCTCACCCACCTGGGCTGGAGACAGCGTGTCCTCCGCTGGGTCAAGACTGGGGACAAGGTCAGAGCAGGGAGAAAGGGCCGGGTTCGTGCAGGCAGAGACCCTTACAGGTCGGTGGTCCCGACTCGGCTGCCCCAGGGATGCGCTGCAGGGCCAGTGCTCACCTCGCTGCCACCCCGCACCTGCCAACCCCTGGGGTCCGATTTCTCCCCCAGGGAGTGACAGGCTCTTCCTCCAACACGCTGGCAGCATCAAGAGCACTGAGACCCGATCCCTGCCAGTGTCCTGGGCACACAGTGGTGGGTGCCACGGCTGTGCAGCCTGAGTGTGCAGGCGTGTGCGTGAGCATCCACTGCCCTGTGCTGAGGGAGTGCGGGCAGCTCACCCAGGGCTGGGATCCAGGTGCTGGGGCTGAACCGGTGCAAGGCTGGGGCTGGGCTGGGCACTTTCCCTGGCCACAGGCACAGGCAGCTTTGTGATGGTTTTGCCTCCCTCCATCCCATGCTGCAGGGATAATATGACCTCTCAGCTCTCACCGGGTGCTATTTTCTGGCCCCAGTTCCCTGAACCCTGTCTCTGAGGTCTTGTCCCCAGGTTGAGAGGTGCCTGGGTGCTATCGGACTTCCCTTCCCATAGCTTTCCTAGGTTCTCACTGTACTGGTTCCCTCTCTTTCCCCATTCCCATTATTTGCTTGTGTGTGTCTGTGTGTGTGTGCAATTATCCAGTTTTTATTCCCCCCAGCAAAGCAGATCCATATGAATTAAGAACCAGGAGCTGGGAGGTACCAAGGAGCTGGCTGTCAGCAGCCAGGTGCAGCGGGATAGCAGTGGATCTGGCTGTGCCCAGCGGTGCCGGAGCTGCCACCAGCAGCCACGCTTCCCTCCACCCTGCCCCAGAGCTGTGGGGCACCTCTTCCCAGCCCTCATGCCCAAACGATACGGGCTGGCGGGGTCTGGGCAGGCATGGCACCTGTGTGATGCTGAGACAGGGCAGGAGGGTGTCACCAGGGCTGGATCCAGCCCATCTCTGCAGCACTCCTATTTTCCTGGGGGGTGAAAGCAAGTGGTTTGCTGCCTGTAGGGTCCCTGGTGGGTCTAGGGGTACGTCTAGCTGTCAGACGTGTCGGAGAGGAGCTGCTCCCCCTCCTCACACACCGTCTATTCCCTTGCTGCCTCTCTGTAAATGGGCCACTTAATTCAAAGCCTCCGGAGGAAAAGAGTGGGGAAAATCTGGTTACGTCTGCGCTCCTAAAGCAAACAGTCCCAGGGCATTCCCAGGCACAGCAGCGGGACAGTCCCCTTGGGAATTTTCAGCACTGCCCTGGTGTGATTTTGGCTTGAGCCAGCTAGCACCGATCCAGGCAATATTCGCTCACAGTTTAGGAGTCAGCCTAGGTCAGGGACAGTCCCAGCAGGATCTGAGGCACAGGCTGCCCATTTGCAGGATGCATTTCACAGCCTGGAGGTGGGCTGGTCTGCGGCAGAGGTCCTCAGGGCTGGAGAACAGCCCTGAGGGTTTGTTTAACCCGGTGTAGGGCTGTTGAGCATCCTTCCCAGAAAACCTGGCAATGAGCACTTTGGGAACACAGCCCCATTGACCCTGGCATGTCTGCTCCGGGCATGTGAAGGGTCTCTGGGGAGAGGAGGGGATGACAGTGGGACTCTTTATCGCAACCTCGTGCAGTCAGAGCTGGGATGAAGGTTAAGAAGTGGTTCAAGGGCTGGGCTGCGGGACAGCAGAGAGGAGAAGGGCTTGAGAGACCCCATGGGTGGGATGGGTAGGGCCATCCACGGCACGGGATAGCCCCAGCCCATCTCCCCCCAGCCTGACTCCCCCATACATCAACAGCAATGAGGTTTATTCACATATTTACTGAAAAATTGCAGCGACCCCAAAGGACTTCCATGCTGGGTCCCTGCCAGGCATCCCTTCCCCTCTCTCGCCATGGCCGCACGACACCGGCTGCACTGGCACAACCGCCAGGCCCAAGGATGGGGGAAGGATGCACGCACACATGTGCGTACGTGTGCGTGTGCGTGCACACGCGTGTGCGCATGCGCGGGTGCCGAGCAGGCGCTTTTGGCGTGCTGGGTGCCTGTGTTTGCGCTGCGCTTGCCATGTGCGTTTCAGGGCACGTGTGGGATCTGGCAGCCCGGCGCGGGTGCTTTGCGTGGGCTGGGGGTGTTTTGCTCAACACATGCCTTCATCTACGGTTGCGGTTTTGATGCAGAGAAAGACCAGGCTTTTGATGTCTGCGGGTGTGCGCGTGTGCTCTGCGGGTGCAGCCTGCACGGCTCTGTGGGTGTGTGTGTGTGTTTTCACATGCATGTGTGCATGCACTTGTGTGAGGTGTGAGATCAGTGTCTCAGCTGGCTGCCGCTCCGGCTGCTGGAATCCCTGCCTCCCAGGCCATGTTATAGATGAATACACTTGAAAGCATTTTTTCCCCCTTAGCCACCAGATTTCACTGGGAGAAGAAAAGGAACCGGGCACTTTATCTTCATTAGCAGCTGGGAGCCTCTTGGGGCTGCCTTTGTCTGGGCGATGCTCCCTCCGCCCCTGCTCTTATCCCCTGTCCTCACTCATTAGCCCTTTCCAGAGGGGAAAGGCGCTGGCTGGCAGGATCCTGCTGCTCTGCTATGTCCCTGCTGGCCACCATGTCCCCCAGCCCAGTGGCCTTCTCCAGCCCCCTCCAGGTAGCGGGGCTGCAGGGGAGAGGGGACAGGTCCCCTTCCTTTTCTGCTCTGGGAGACTCCAGAGCCATTTTAGGCCCCCAAAATCTCCTTGAGTTGCAAGCTGCTGCCACCTCCGTGTCTGGAGCTGGCTTTGGCCAGTGCTGGCACAGGGTCTGGAGGGGTTGAGGAGGGGGAGGATGGAGGCGGCCCCATGGCCAAGGCCCCCCAGGAGGGCTGGAGCTGGGTGGGCTGGGGGCAGCCCTCCCCTTTCTGGAGCTGCTCATCACCGGGAAGCGCTCATGCCCGCATCCATTAATACCCAGTAACCATGACAACTGCCGTGGAGCTGTCATCCTGTCCCCAGGCCAGCCACCACAAGGGTCTTCACAGAGGGGAGCAGAGGGGTCTCTCAGGGCAGAAGCTTTCCTTCAATCGCTGCTACATGCAGGGTGGCATGTGGGCTGTGCATTGCCCCACAACTGAGGCCTGGGGCGGTTTGGAGGGAACACAGGACTGCTCCCCACAGGGTGCCAGGGCATCCCTGGACAGGACCAGGGTCCCTACTGCCGGGAATGGGGCAGGATGCCAGGGGACTTTGGCTGTGGGAAGGGCTTTGGGAGAAGCGGGGGGGCAAAACGGTCTCTGCTCCCCTCCTGCTAGCCCAGATGCTGGGGGTTCAGCGAGACAGCGAGGCGGGGGTGTCAGGGGCAGACTGCCTTAGGTAACATTCCTTCCCACTTAAAAGGAGCTGTAAATCACTCACTCTTTATTAAAAGCTCTGTCCGACCGGGAGAGAAATGTCAGGAGCATAAATCAACTCCACTGCTCGCTCGCAAGGGTCCTGGCTTGCCAAGGACTCCTCCCTCCGTAGGGCACCGCACGACCGTGCTCTTCGCATCCATCCCCACGGACAGGGATGCAGGTCAGGGTCCGGTGATGGGAGCCCTCAAAAACCCAGCCTTCCCGTGCAAATCCGGACCTCGCGGGGTGCTAAGGAATAAAAGCGGGCCCCCGGACAGCCAGGGGCCACGAGTTTTGGGTTTTTTTTGGCCCGAATCCTCCGCTTCCCCCTGCACCCCAGGGTCGCGAGGGGAGCGGGGCAGCCGCGTGCGGTGATGCCCCGGAGGTGCGGGTGCGGTGCAGCCGCGGGCGGAGAGCACCCTCTCCTGGGGCCGCCGGGAAGGAGGCTCCCCCCTTCTCCCTCCACCTGCCCGGCGGTGAGGAATGTTGGCCTTCTCCAAACACTCACCCTTTGCTCAGGACCCGAAAAACCCCAGCTGAAGCCAAACACCCCCCGCCCCCAGCAAAGCCCCTGATATCCTGCTGCCAGCAAGAGTTTTGCCCTAAAAGATCGGATCGGCCCCATTTTGCAGTTCCTGCCTGCTCCAGGGACAGGTGGGAAAACACCCCACTGCAGCACCCTGTCCCAAAACCCAAGGGCTGGCTGTGCATCACAGGGTGCCCGTGCCTGCATCCTGCCCACACAGAGCAGGACCAGGCAGGGGAGAGAGGTAGGAGAGAGCCAGAG
This sequence comes from Tetrax tetrax, assembly GCA_009806455.1. Taxonomy (NCBI): domain Eukaryota; kingdom Metazoa; phylum Chordata; class Aves; order Otidiformes; family Otididae; genus Tetrax; species Tetrax tetrax. The sequence continues at coordinate 228,635 of WHYT01017113.1, forward strand.
CAGGAGGAGGACTCGCTTGTGCGGCGCTAAAGCAGAGGCATCGAGGTAGCTGCGCCTGCCTCGCTGTCTCCTGTTTTTCCAGTTAGATGCGTGGCTTAATATAGCAGCACTTATGTTGTAAAACATCGCTTATAAAACACAGAGGATGTGCTGTGTGGGAGCGCTTGCAAGCCAATCCCCAGCTGCTTTTTGATGTCGGCTTGGAAATTGCAGCGTCCTGGCAACGGCTGCTTAGTGGGGTTTGTGTGCAGCTGGGCCAGACCTTCCCTGGGTGTAAGCCTGCAGAGATCTCGGGGCTCCGGTTGAGCTTTGAGGATTTCTCTGCACTCCAGGCTCTCTGTCCAGAGTGGAGTGAATAGGAACTACTGGAGGGTGCTGAGGGACATATGTGTAAAACACGCACAGGTCTCAGCCCGCACCTGGTACCACAGAGCTGGTGCCATGGGAGCTTTTCCTTAGTGAGGAATCACAGGTACGGCGAACGCCGGGACCCAGGGCAGTGACCAGCAGCACCTGTTGGCGCTGACAGCACCAGCTGCATGTACTGAGGATGCAACAAGCATTTCTGCCATGGGTCTGCTCTCCCTGCACGCTCAGCTCCATCAGCTGTGTCAGTGGGAGAAATCATTGCCTTGGCAGCTCGCAACAGCACTAGCCTTTCTCTAACGACTTCTCCAGAGAGGGAGCAGGCTGATAAAGAAAGTTGCTCAGGCAAAATCAGGCCAGGCTCCAGCAGTTTGCATGCAGCCAAGCATCCCCACGTGGGAAGACTAAGCACCAGAGGCCTCATCCTGCATGGAGGGGAGGGCTTGGCTCGGTGGGGTACTGCTGGGCTGGAAGAGGCAGCCAAGGATAGCTCACCTTACCATCTCAGCCCAGGCCTCAGCTGGAGAGGGTATGGGCTGGGGGGGAACGAAAGGGGGTGAGGGGGAATGAGCCGGGATCTTCTTGCTTGGGAAACCGCTGGGACTCTTCCATCAAAGGGAAGGAAGCCCTAGGCGTGGAGCCACAGGCTTTCATGAACCGCTCGCTGCAAACCCCCGGCCCCCATGGGTCTGTTTATTCTGGCACGGGAGAGCCCATAAACCGCAGCCCTGAGCCAGCCCACAAAGCACGGCTTTTCTCCCCGGCGGCGGGCCTGGGACAGCCTGCCAGGAGCAGGGAAGGGGACCACTGCCTGGGCACAGCTGCCCAGCTGGGCTACGGGGAAGGTGTCCTCATCCCTGCACCCCCAGAGCTGGCACCGAGCCTTTCTGCTCCCACATCAGCTCTCCAGGGCCGTGCTTGGTCCCCACACAGCATCCCTGGAGCAGCTGAGGGTCACCAGGACACAAGGGTCTTGGACTCCCCTCTCAGCTCCTCCCAGACTTGAAAGCAGGTCTCAGCCCAAGGGTAAGGGGCCACGAGTGGTGCTGAGAGCTTGTCACCACGGCCAGCTGGCACCCCCAAAGGGTCTGCCCCGTTAAGTGCCTCTCCCAGCTGGCCTGACCCAAGGTGCCCTGGAGTTTCCCACGTTCCCTCCCGCCTGCCACCCGTCATATTTTGCATTTCTCCCTCTATCTTATCTCCCCGCCAGCTCACCCCTTTGCAGCTGGTCTCTTGTTTTCCCTCTGCCCTCTCCCTTGCTCCTTGGCCCCACCTGCTGCTGCTCCAGCCAGGTTCCCGTGCTGAAGGACCTCAAGGCAAGTCCCTGATAAGGGCCAGACCAAACAAGAATCTTTTGTGCCATGCTGAACTCATCTGGAGGAACTGGGCAAAGACCTGGCCTGGGCAGAGCAAGAGCAACTCATGGAGGGAGGTTCAGTGCCTCCAGGTGGTGCCAGACACACAGCATGATCCTGCCTCAGTTTCCCCACTTCTCAAAAAAAAAAAATCCTTCCTCTGCCCCTGCTCACAGCAGCATCCCTCTCTTGAGCAGGGGAAGGAGAAGGGCCAGCACTGAGGGCTGAGCTGGGGAGGGAGGACGCATGTCCTGCTGAGAGATGCTGTCAGTGCTGAGCCCTGTGCGCACAGCGGGCCTGGCAGCCAGCAAGTGCAGGGAATAAAATTCTCCCCCCCTCGCAGCCCACTGCCGGGTTAATATTCCCTCTAACGACAGACGGCTCCTTTTATCCTCTCTCGCGCTCCCGCCAGTGATTTAATCTTGGAACAAGCCGTGATTATTTCCTGTACAGCTGCCTCCCTCGCTTCCACCACAGACCAGGCTTGACAGCATCCCACCAGGCAAGGAGCAGATCCTCCTCTGGAGCCCCGGCTCCGCCATGACCGAGGGCAGAGAGACCCCCTCCAGCCCGGTCCCCTTGCCCCTGCCTGTCAGGCACTGGGGGTGCCATGGGGAGAGGAAGGGCGGTCTGTGATGGGACCCCTGCATGAGGCTGGCAAGCATCAGGGGAGAAAACAGGCTAGGGAAGGTGATGGAATGCTTGAGCTAGGGATTGGGGTCTTCCAGGTCCCAGCTTCATGGGCTGTGGGAGGAGACTGGTAGGTCTCAGACTGGCTCCCTGGAGTCAGCATGGTATCAGCACAGAAACACCTACCCCTGGACCTCTGCAAGCTGAGGTACAGGGCAGCTGGATCTCAGGCAGCCGGTCCTCAGCAGCCCTGAGTCAAGGCCCACAAAAGCAACGAGGAGGTAGGTGAAGGATTTTCCCTCGTAGCCCCTTGCATTTTCACAGGGCTGCAGTGCTTGAGCTGATGGACCCCAGGCTCTGGACCACAGAACACACAGCCTGGGAATCCCACCAACGGCCGCAAGAGAGCCAAGGGCATGGCCTGCAGCAGCTCCAGAGGGTCAGAGGTCCTCGGGGAACCACACAGAGCTAGAACAGGCAAGATCTGCTTTACCTGGAGAGCTTGGCAGGGGCTGGGACCAACTCCATCCTCATCTGTGCAGCGAATTCAGTCAGCCTCAAGCATTGCAAAAGCCCGAGGTCAGAACCCCACTGAGAACAATCTCCTGAGCCTCCCCTCATGTGGCTACTGGGGAGAAGGCTTCTAGAATGCCGGGTCGATATCCATTGTCCACCTGCAAGTGAGCAACTTCCCGTGCTGCTGGGCAGGTGGGGCTAGTGGGAGCTCAGCGCTTAACCCCGGAGCGTGTGTACAGGACATGGGTGCTTGTCCTTCACCTACGGACCCCTTGGGGAGCTGGGGAAGACCAGGATCTCTCCTTACCAGGGCAGGGAAAAGAAGCAGGAGACCAGAGCTGGCCCAGGGCCACCCCAGCAGCAGCAAAACGTGGGGTGCAGCTCCACCTGGTGGGCAGCGAGGCTCCCCCTCCCCAAGTGTCACCAGGTCCCTTTGGCCACCACACAGGGACAAGGTGCCCCAAGAGCTGGATGGACCCTGTGGCCCTGCCTTCCCTGTCACCACCAGGAAACAGAGCCGGGGACAGAGAGCAACCTCACCCCAGGGTCTGGGTTGCTCCAGCCTTTAGGGATGCTGGGGCAGCGTGAGCCTGCAGATGCACGTGCTGCTGCACTCATGGAAATGCACCTCCACAAGCCCACAGCCTGCGCAGCCAGCACCAGGACAGCTGGTGGCCCCACGACCTGGCCTTTGCACGCTGAGGCTCCCGTGTGCCTGCAGCAGGGGGTTCAAGGAAGGGAGCTGCCTCCCTGCCAGATGAGAGCAGTCCTGAGGGGCTGGACTGCTCAGCTCCTGCCAGCCAGGGAGGTGTGGGAAGAAGTCTGGCCCAGAAACCAGGAGTCCTGGGCTCAGCAATCAGCATCCTTCATGATCCTGGACAAATCCTTGCTGCCTGCCATAGAGGAACGTTTGCCCAGATGCTTTCCTTGCCCTGTGCTTTCTTTTGCCCTCTTCTCTCCACTCTGGGATGCTCCTCACACACGGCATGCTGTGGCACCCCTTCCATCCCAGCACCAAAGCCTGATACCAAACTGACAGGGGCTCTCCTAAAGGAGCCCTAATTGCCCACAGAGGGGGGTTATTAGCCCCTTCATCAACCTCTACCAGCCTGCAGCTGGGAGGACACAGGCATTTAAGCAGCACATGGCTATGCTGGGCACTTCCCAGTTATATGTTCCTGTCCCCCTCAGAGCTGACAGCTTCTCCTCTTAAGGGCTTTAATGGCAGCAGTCCTGGGAGGCACGTGGGCTGGGAGCATGGCCCCAGTGGCAGTCCCCACCCCTGTCCCAATGCCAGCAAGGGATACCTGCCTTCCCACCAGAAGCTGGAGGCTGCCCAGTGCCAGGATCCCTCTCTCTGCACAGGGATCAGGAAGCAGAGATGAGTTTCCATGTCTGTTCAAGGCCCGGCTCTGCCTTGCACCATTTCCACCCAGAGGAGCCATGTTTCTCCAGTTCTCCGTTCCCAGCACCGCCGTTTGGCAAGCAGCAGGACAGAAATAGCTTCTCTCCAGGGGCTGCAACAAGGCTGCTCAGCTCGGCTGTGCTCTGCTCTGCCGTGCGAAGCCAGGGCTGAGCTCAGAGCAGGGACCACACAACCTCCTCCAGCCATCTTAGGTAGGCACTGTCCCCCACCCTGACCCACACTGAGGGGGTGTCACAGGGA
>WHYT01017113.1:248180-258651 GCA_009806455.1 Tetrax tetrax
TAAAGAGGCGGCCTGGATGGGCCTGGTGGTGGCTCCCTGGACTTGCTGGGCTGTGGGGTGCAAGGGGGATTGGGGGGGCTGCCCCAAGCTCCCAGTCATGGCCCCCCTCCTCCCCAAGAGGGATGGGGTGGGGAATGGTTCTCAGAGGGGGGTTTATTCCCCGGTGTGAGTTGGGAGTCAGAATTTCACCCCTGTTTGTTGTGCCCATGGCCAGTCCTGGTCCACCTGAGTGCCCCTTGGCTCCCTGTGAGCTCTCCTGGCCTCCTCCATTCCAGATGGAAATGCCTGATGCCTGTCTGCTGCACTGAATTTAACCAGGACCCCACAACATGGCACCTCCATTTTTTTTTTTTTTTTTTTTGCCTGAAGCTACCTCATCTCTTTCATCCCTATCCCTGGAGCTCCCTTCCCTGGCAGCAGCAGGCTATGGGAGCTGTGTTGCTATCCCAGTGCTTCTGCAGATCCCCAGGGAAAAGGGTAGAGAAGGGGAAGGCTTTGCCTTTCTCATGGCTGGTCGCTACGCTTCAGCCTACTGAATTTGCCGGGGCTTCTTTAGCAGGATCCACAGCACACACTCTCCAGCTGGGGTCTGCATCCAGTGCTTCCCAGCCCCTCTGAGCCAGGCGTTCGGGCTCCCCTCAGCCGGGAAGAGCTGTGCTGGCTCTGCAGGTCATGGAGGGTAAGCTGGATTCCCTCTACCTTTGTGTGCATCAGCAGAGCTGCTAATTAGGCCCAATCTGGCTCATTCAGGCAAAGCTGTGCCGCCAGGAAGACAGCACAGATGTCCCTGTGACGGGGGCTGACCTGGCAGGGCACCGTGCGAGGCTTTCCTGTGGCTGTGTAAACCCACCGAGACCCGTGCTGCTCCCCTCCTCCCCATCCCTGGTGGGTGCTCTGCTCTTCTCCATGCCTTTAGACTGACATTCGTGTGACCTTGTGCTGAGCTGCCTGGCCCAAAACATACTCATGGCTCACCCCAAATTTGGCCATATCCCCATCTTGCACTGGGGAAGGTAGCAGCTCTGACTTACTCTGGGTTAAATTGGGGTGGGATTGGACCCTTAGAGCTCCTATAGGAAAGCTGGGAAAGCCCTGATTCTCCCCTATCGGCATTTTGCAGAAAGGGAAACTGGGGGCTTTACAGAGTCTCTTCTCCAGAACTGAACATCCTGCCAGCGCTGCTGGAGGTTTCCCACCCTCAGATCCCCTTGGAGACACTCTCAGGGTCCTTCCAGCCTCAAGCCCCAGCTTTTTCAAATGCTTCCAGCTGCAGTGAGGCCATGTCCTTCCCCTCCTCCCTTGTGTTTCATTGATTAAGAGCCTGAGGCCTCATTGGGGGATTTATGAAGAGCTAATTGCAGACTGGTAATTGAAGACAGCTTGGAGTCTCTGGAAATGTCAAGGAATGAGAGACGAGCCTAGATGCTCCCATGCATTTAAATATGCATCGGCGGCTCAGCCAGGGCCTTGCTGAGGGGGGAGATGTCTGGTTTCCCCCCCCCCAGAGGACCTTGTGCAGCTGCTGGGGGGAGCGCTCCCCTTGCCCTGCCTGGGAGCATCCTGCTCCCCCCTCCAAGGCAAAGGAGAGGTAGGTGGGACACAAGCACAGGGGATACTGGGGATGGTAGTCCTTGGACAGGCTTGGGAGCTTGGCGTTTTCCCCTTCCAAAAGCTGTGTTCTTCAGCCTCCCAGAGCCCTGTGCCACTGCATGGTACCACGAGGGTCTGGGCTCAGGAGCCAGCTGTGGGGCAGCAGTAAGGGGGTGGACAGAGCTTGTGATCCCTGCAGACACCCCATGGTTTCTGAGGAGCAAGGAGGGGCTGAGACCCTCTCGGGAGAGGCTGGGAAGCTCCCCTCACTGCCAGCTGCAGGGCCCAGCAGCGTCTGGGGCTACAGCAACGGGGAAGTCGCATCAGGTTTGGGGCTCAGAGGTGGAGCAGCAGGGCTGAGTCAGGGATCCATTACCACGGGGCCTTGGTGAAGGATCCGAGCTCTTTCCTAGTTTGAAATTCCTCCTCTCTATGCCTCACAGTGGATGCTCCATCTGCTCCACTCCCATGTTGTTCCCTGAGGGCGTGTGGGGCTGCGGGAGGCACCCTGGGTAGCAGCAGGTCCCCAGGATGCATAATGATCTGTAAAAGGGGGGATTTCTACCCACAGGTCATGGAGCAACAGCTCTGTGGGACTCCTCTTGCCCCACTGCTCCATCTGCAGAGCAAACTCCATGTGCTGGCTGTGGCACTGGGGCATGGAGGAGCAATGGGCAGCTGGAGCAGCCAGCCTGGCAAGCCGTGCCTGCTCCTGCTGGACAAACAGCGGGGAAGCTGTGTTCTTGTTATTAAGAGTTGGCAGCATCCCCCAGAGTGACTCGGAGCTTCTCCGTGGAGAGGAAACTGCTCCGGGTGATGCAGACCCAGCGCCCACGTGGCTGGCAAAGGACCTGCCTCAGCCCAGCTTCCTGCGCAAACCCTCCTCCTCCATTCAGCTGCAAGGATGATGGAAAATGTGCTCCTTGAGGCAGATGGAAGTGGGATGTCTCTTCTGCCTCTGTGGGAGCTACTCGGGCTGTTCCTGTTCTGCTAAGCTGGAGGTGATTCGTGGGTGCAGGTCTCTGGTCCCCGCCTTGGTTCCATGGCACTTCAGTCACAGCTGCTGGTGGGATGTCTGGGGGGGGGGGAGGTGTGGACAAAGTGACCCAGGCAGACAGCAGCAAATGGCAGAGAGAGCATGAGGAGTCCTAGACTAAATTGTCTGATGAGATGTTTGTACCCAGGGAGGGGCAGGACAGCCACCACTGCATCTCAGCTGATGGGAGACGTGTCCAGGCTGGGGCGGGAACCCGCAAAAGGCTTTGAGCTCTGCCTGTGCCAAGGGTAGCCCTGTGGCAGGTGTGAGACCGAGGGAGGAGGGACAGCAGCCGGTTTGGTCCCTGCTGTAGCCTAAACATGGCCTGTGGCATTGCCTGGCTGGTGGGTACGGGACTGAGGAGCAGAGACTGGGGACAGCTCTGCACCAAGAAGCTGGGGCAGGTGGAGAAGGGGAGCCAGATGCCCTGGAGCCCTGCCGTGATGGTTTCTCCTTCTGCCACTGAGCCCGGCAGAGTGGAGGGCCCAGGCTGCCTAGACTGGGATGTTACTTCAAGCCCACTGAGAGCTGAGCGTTGGAGGTTATGCTGTGCTGCATCCCCCACCTGTCTCATGGTCCCACGTCACCCCTGAGGACTGAGATCCTTGGGGGACAGCCAGGCGGCACCAAGCCGTGGCCCAGGGCCGTGGTGGGGAGCCTGCCTCAAGGAGTGAGTGCCCCCTGGGCTGGACTGGGGGCCGCTCCCTCATCAGAAGTCTTGCATTAGCGTGTAATCTGGCATTAGTGCATTAATCCAGTCCTCCCAGCCCCTGCCCTCAGCAGTGTCCAGCCCAAGGTCTCAGGGTACAGCTGGGCAGGAGCAGCACCAGGACATGGTCTCTCAGCAGCCTTTGGCTGGGCACCAGGGAGCAGGTAGCAGCAGGGGCAAGGTTTGGGGCTCTGTCTAGAGCATCCTTGACTCGGGGGGGCGGGCAGTGAGTGGGGAAGAAAGCAGAACTGCACAAAGCTGCATCCAGGAACTGAGGGAAAGAGAAGCCCAGGCTGGGGCGGGGGTTTACCGTGGTTCCCAGCCCCGAACATGTCGGCAAGGGAGGAAGCAGCATCTTTCAAAGCCTCAGGATTGGTTCCTTGGAGGGGCTTCACGAGGGTTTTCAGAGGCCAGCTGCCTGCACCTGCGGGCTCCGGCTGAGCCACACTAAGTCATGAAGAGCTTTGCAGGGAGCCAGGCCAAGGGAAGGTGGCCTCTGGAGAGAGGATGTGAGTCAGCAGCTTGGGGGGGGGGGAGGCCGAGCCGAGGAGCCAGCGCAGTGAGGATGCTGAGAGGAGAAAATAGGTGGGAGCTGGGAGAACTGGAGGGGGAGCAGAGATGGGCAGGGAGGCAGCCTGCGGTCCCCTGGGTCAGAAGTGACCTGGCTGTGCTGTGAAGGCTCTTCCCAGCATGCGAAATGAAGCAAGTGGTGACATGCCTCTCCTAAAATAGGAGAGGGACTACTCCATCCCCTCTCTGATCCCTTACTGTGGGGCAACTTTAGGGGAGTTGGAGGGGTCCCTCCGCTGTCCTGGCAAGAGGTTGAGGCCAGGGCTTGATTCTACCCTCTTTCCAGTTAAGCAAAGCCAGACACAAAGGTGTATATATATATTTAAGTAGGAAAAAACCTTCTGCCTTTAATCACAAGGCAGCAGAAGAAGCTGCCAGGCCACGTGCTCTGCTGCCTCGCTCTTCCCAGCACAGGCTGAGGCTCTTTGGGACCGCATTCCCCCATCTCACCCCAGGCAGGGCACCTGAGGGCTTCCCGCAGGTAGGTCTGGAGCCTGCAGGCACACCGGCCCCGTGCACCCTGCTTCCAGCCACCCAGAACAGGCTCCTCACCCAGCTGGTGCACCCGCGGCCAGGGACGGTGCTCCCCCATCAACCTGCCAGGCTGGATGCCCCCGGTCAGGGCCAGGGAAAATGCTCTGCCGGGAGCTGTGCGGGGCTCAGCCCCGCTCACCCATTGGCAGGATTTTGCTGCAGTCTGCTCCGAGCCGGCGGTTTTGGTGACTGAAGAAAGCGGCGCTGCTCGGTCAGACAGCATTCTGGGGACAGGGGAGGCTGGTTTGGGGTGGGGGGGATGCTCTACCCCCTCCTCCGGTGAGCACATCACGGAGTTGGAGGGCTGCTGCTGTGGGGCCTGGGGATGGGAACATCCCGAGTTGCCATGGTGACACTGGCTGCATCTTCAGGCAAGCAAGAACGTCGCTGGTGCAGTCCTGCATGGGTGTCTCCCACTCCTGGCCCCTGGGAGTGCAGGGCTGGTTCCCGACTTTTGTGGTGGCACTGTGGGGGACTGCACCAGCTGAGCTCAGAGCAGAATGAAGCAAGCCCTTGGCTGCAGCCTGTTGCACTGGGGGCATGTGGTGGTCCTCGCTCTCCCAAAAAGGTAATTCCCCCCTTTCCCCAGGCTGTCCAGCCTCCAATTCAGCAGTGGCCTGGATTGCAGGGCTGGGAATGCGAAGGGAACTGGGCTCACCTGGGCTTCCCTGGTGCAGGCACTGGCAGAGGGACAGGAGTGATAGGAGTCAAATGGCAGGAGCGAGCTCCGAGTGACCCACATCCCTTAATCCACGTCCTGCCCTGCGTCATGCAGTTACCTAAGCCCCGAAACAGGCTCCCCCAGCAGGAGCACGGCCCCCTGCCCCAGCTCTGAGGGAGCCAGCTGTGGCCAGCCCCCCCATTTTGCACTTGCAAGGCCAAGCTTGGGGGCAGGTGGGTGTCTCCAGCCCAAGTGCTGGTTGCACAGGGGTAACTGCTCCTTTTCCCCTCACTTCACCTCCTGCTGTCCTTGGGGGCCTGGCTGTGCAAGGCTCAGTGATGCTGGAGGAAGGAGCAGCCCAACCCCACCCCGGGAGGGACCCCTCCAGTGCCCATAGCTCCTTTCCTGTACATCTGCTACCCACTGGCAGCATCAGGCCCCCCCACCCTACAGCCTGAGCCCTCCCCAGAGGAGACACTGACATCAGATCCCCTTCCCTTAAGCTGATTAGGGCAGTGAGGATGCATCTGAGCAGATGCCACCAAGGCCATGAGAGTGACTGGACCCTGGGGGGATGCAGAGGAAGCAGCACGGAGCTCCCAGACCTGAGGGCTGCTCTGATCTGGGGGGTGCAAGGAGAGGGGCTGGGGGCTGGCCACCCCTCCATGGGCTCGGGAATTTCATAGCACCTCCGTACGCAGCCGGTCTGATCCTTGTTGTAAGCTTGGCCCCCAGCCCTGCATCCCAGATCCCAGATGGGGGTGGGATGGGGACCACAGCCCCAGGGTGGGGGGCAGATAGAGGGCAGCCACTGAGCCCACACCAGCCACCACAGGCACCAGTGGATCCGTGGGTGTGTTCCTGGAGCCAGACAAGCAGTACTTTGCTGCTCACCCCTGCCTCAATGTGAGCCTGGCCCCATGGCTTGGGACTTCCCTGCTTGTGGCACAGTGCAGCCTGGCAGAGGCACCCACGGCAGGATCAGGCCCTGCTGGGCCCAGTGCATTGCCCCGAGCTGGTTGCGCATGACTCATGAGAGGTCTGTCTCCTAGCATCCCAAATTCCCCTGGGTGATGGCAGGAGGCAGAGATCCCACCAGGCTGACTGCCTGTCCTCTTTGCCTCCAGCTGCCACATCCCCTTGCCAACCTGGGAACTCGGTACATGGCTTCCCTGTCTCAAGAAGCCCAGAGGTTTCCAGCTCTGCCCTATCTCTTGGGGGCTGTAAGAGCCAGAGATGATGCACAGAGAAAAGCCAGTGTGAGGTACAAAGCAGGGTGGCCATATCCTCCCCGTCCCAGCACTGCAGGTGCTCTGGCTCGGATGGGAGGGGTTTTGCGGGGTGGTTTCCCCTCTTGCCACACCCCTGAAGACACAAAAGAACACAGGTCACAGCACCTCTCTGTTTTATTCAAGATCAGTCCCTCCCCCCAGCCCATGCAGAGCCCAGCATGCCCAGCTCTTCTGCATCCACTGGGCCAAAGTCCTGCTCTGGAGGATGCGGGTGCCTGCTCGCACCCAGGAGGAGAGACCCAGGGCTGCCCCTCGGTGCCCAGGCCTTCCAGCCCTGCTGTCATCCCTTCCCCTGCTCCACCTCCCACCCAGCCTTGTCCCTGGGGATGTCCCCACCCGTGGACAGCCCTGCATGCAAGGGGCTGAAGCCACAGGAAAACTGGAGCATTAAACTTGGAAGTGACCAGCAGGACGTGGGCTCATGGGCAGGGTGCTGGGGGCTGTCCCCTGCTGTGGTGTGGTCCTTGGGCACTGGGGAGAGGGCAGAGTTGCAGGGGTCAGGCTCTGCTGCCTCTAGACTCTGGCCTTGCCCTGAGGGCTGGCAGTGTCCCCCATGTTTGCCCCTGGCACCTCCAGCCCCAGAGCCCTGCCCTGGGCAGGACTTAACCTGTGCAGGGTACCTGTTTTCCAGACCAAGGCTTCTCCTGAGGTCTGGAGGAGGCCACCTTCAGCAGGAGGTGTAGGAGGGATGGAGGAAAGGAAGGCTTTGAAGACAAAGATGGGCGACCAAGGAGTGGCAAGGAGGGTCCCGTTTCCCCGCCCAGTGAGACCTTCATCCCTGGGCACAGCTGCCCTGGGGCTCCAGATCCCCACTCCTCTCTGTGGGGAGAGGGAGGGCAGGGACAGGCTGAGGGCAGAGCTGAGGACTTTCGTGGGGTGCACGGCACATTGTAAAGGGAAGTGGAGCATGGTCCCTGCCAGGAGGAGAGCCCATGTTTTTTCCTTCCACTCACACCCTGCTTTAGGTATCCACATCTGTTCCCAGGATCATTGCCCTAAATTTAGGCAGCTTCTGTCCTCCAGCCACTCACACTGGGGAACCAACCCAGCTACCATGCAAGCACCCCTTGCCCCCCTTACCACTCTCCAAATCTAAAATGGGGCAACTGAGAGCAAGGCACCATCCCACCCCCCCATCCCTCCCTGCTGAACTCCCCAGGCCCACGCTGCCGGAGACTCGAGGTCCGCCTGGTGCGACCGAGCCTCTAATGGTAATGGTTGTTCATGTTGTTGAGGTGGGAGGCTGCCATGGCACTGAACGGGGCAGAGGGCTGGAGACCATGACTGGGGTAGAGGGATGGGCTGGAGCTGGGCCAGTAGGAAAAGCCAGCTGGCGTCACCCCCGAGGTCATGAGGTTGAGTTTGGATATGCCTGAGAAGGGCAGTGGGGCCAGGTTGCCCTGAAATTTGTAGAGGGTGTGATCGGGGGCGGACGGCTGGCACACCTGCGCCAGCCCGTGGAAGTCGAACTTGTAGGCGTAGCGCTTGCCGTGGACCTTGGTCATGATGTTCTTGTCGTAGTAGTAGCGCAGTGCCCGGCTCAGCTTGTCGTAATTCATGTTGGGTTTGCTCTTCCGCTCGCCCCAGCGCCGTGCCACCTCATCGGGGTCGATCAACTTGAACTCCCCGTTGGTCCCTTCCCAGGCGATGCAGTTCAGGTTGGCCCGGTCCGAGAGCAGCTCCAGCAGGAACTGCCACAGCTGGATCTGCCCGCTGCCTGTAAGGCCAGGCCCCGGAGAGGTTAAAGCTCCCTTTGAGGGCATAAGGAGAGGGGCAGGATGTGCCCCAGTCTTCTCGACCCCCCTCTATGTTGCTCCCTCTAAGACCCAGGTTTCAGATGCACCTCATTGCATCCTCCCTGCTCTAGAGACATAGAAGATGGCAATGAGATTGAATGTCCGTTGCAGGATCCCTACCTCATCCTGCCCTCCAAGTAAGAGGAGGAGAGGATGCCCTTGCACCTCAGGACAGGGGTAGAAGTGCTCAGAGCTCAATGCAGGCTGCTGTGGGTCTGGATCTGGGCTTCCCACATCCCTCCCACCCTCCTTGACACCCCGCTGAAGACAAATGCCTGCTCGTTTGCTTTGGTGTGAGAATCTGGCCTGATTCTTTGATATGCAGCCCCAAGAAGGAAGTATCTTGGCAGTACCCAGATCCATCACATCACCCCACTGCCACCTCTGCTTGAAACTGGGCTGGTGTCACAGCACAGCCCCTGCCCATCTCTAGGGGCACTGTACCCTGCAAGGATGTACCCACAGTGAGCTGAAATCGGGGTGCAATGCTGGTCTGACCCATACCCCTGGAGATGCAGGCAGGTGTAGGGGAGGGGCAGACCAGGACAGTGCAGGACCTGCTCTGGCTTTGATTCGGGCACCAATGTTCCTTGTTTCTGGAGGAAAAATATCCTCCCTGAGCCACGGCCATTGCAGCTTGGACTGAGGAGCACCCTCGGTGGGTACCCGAGGTGCTCCTGTGCCAAGCTGTGCACACACCGGAGCCTGGCACACACATATGCCCATAGGCACAGGGAGAGGGACCACTGAGCCTCTTCAGAGGTCATGAGAGGAAAGAGTCCCCAGATATTAGGGTGATGAGCAGTCCCACCTCTGGGATCCAGCCACCCTGCAGAGCAGCCCTGCGCTTACCCAGACACTCCCCTCAAACTCCCTCTCAGGCAGCACTCCCTGTACATCCCTGCTCCCAAACCCAGCCCTCGCAGCACAGGCTCTTTCCATGACAGAGGAAGTGTCTTTGCATTTCGTCCTCCTCCCAGTGTTTTCCTGCCACTATTTTGTCTAACGGTGCTTGAATCCCACACAGAGGTTCGGCAGCCGTGACCCCTGCAGCAGACAGCTACGTTTCCCACAAAGAACCACCTTGTCCTGCTTGCTTCTGACCCACCTATTTCATATGGTGCCCCCCCCCCCCAGTTCTTGCTCTGGAAGAAGCAGGGAACAGCCATTCCCCATCCATCCCCATTCCATCAAACCCTGCTCTGACATTCCCGGTCCAAGCAGAGGAGCCCAGGTCTTTCCAAGGCGTTGTATTTCCAAATCCCCTATCCTGGGAGCAAGGTGGGGGATCTGTCCTCTCTGGGGTACATCTGCAGCCCTTGCTTTTTCTCCATCCTGCAGCCCCCATCCTCGGCTCCAGCTATGGCCCACCCACGGGGTGCCCCACCCCACGCAAGGAGGGCAGGGAGGTGTTGGGGGGCGCAGCTGGGTGGAGTGGCGAGGTGCAATCCTGCCTGCCGCAGGGTGCTGTGCTGCAGCACCCAGCATGTCCCCGAGGAAACCTCCAGGGATCCGAAAAGGCAGTGCGCAGAGGACAGCTGGGGCTGAGTCTGGAGTGCAGAGGCAAAAGGGCCCCTCCCCAGTCCCAGCTTTGCCCCCTCTCCCACCCCTAAACCAGGGCTCCCCTTTTCCTGCTCAGAGCACCCCCTAAGCTCAGTGTACTTGCCAGGCAGGCAACCCACATGGCCCAGACACCACAGCGCTGGCCCCACGTCTGCCCGAGCTCCCTGGCTGGCTCCAGGCTGCTCCCTTGGCCGATCGCCCGGGACCCCTGGACGGCTTTTCCCGGACGGATGGCTCCAGCTCTCAGAGATCCATCACCTCCCAGCCACCCACGCCCTGCCCGAGCCTCAGCCCCGCTCCCTCCCGGGTGGTTTCCTTCCTCACTCCCCTCACTCCGTGCAGGGACCCCCAGCCCGAATCAGCCCCTAAGCTCCCGGACTGCCTTGGCAGCTCCCTCCCCGTCGGACGTCCTCGAAGCACCAGGGGGACCCGAACTGGGATCCCGCACCCTCTCGGACCCACTGCTGGGCGCTGGGGTGGGGAGGGGGGCCGGGGGCGCTGGGCACCCTGCTCCTCTCCGCTGCAACGGGACGGCGGCTCCCGGCCGTTGGGGCTCGGCCGCTCCCCCGATCGGTTTTGGATGCTCCCGGCCCGAGCCGCCCGCAGCTGCAGGGAGCGGGGCTCCGCGGCGGCCGCGTCCCGCGTGGGCAGCGCCCGGTACACGGACGGGAAGGGGTCCCCGACGGCTGCGGGGCGCGGGGGGATGGTGCGTGTGCCCCG